>CAUYSK010010363.1:0-22676 GCA_963575035.1 Avahi laniger | reverse complement strand
GGCTAATTTTTTCTATATATATATATTTTTAGTTGTCCAGGTAATTTCTTTCTATTTTTTGGTAGAGACGGGGTCTCACTCTTGCTCAGGCTGGTCTAGAACTCCTGACCTTGAGCGATCCATCCGCCTCGGCCTCCCAGGGTGCTAGGATTATAGGCGTGAGCCACTGCACACGGCCCCTGCTCTGTTTTTAAAACAGCTTTCCAACATGCCCAAACATATCACCTCGGATATTAATTAATTCTATAGATTTCCAGACCCATCACTGGGAGATTGTGACTCAGTAGGACATTATGTGAATTAAGGCAAGAAACTCCTAAAATAAAGGTTCCTGCCTTCAGACCCTTCCACAGAGCTACTAGTTTTTATCTAAGATACTCATTAATGTCCCTCTCCTGCCTAAATTCTCCCACTGATTACAAGTCTAAACTTCTTATCGTGAAATATGGCCCTCTTCAGAATGTCACCCCAATCTACTTATCACATTCATCTCCAGGTACTTTCCCTTGATTCCTGTCCTAAGTACAGCAACCTTTTCTTGAAACACTGATGCTTTTTTCTCTCCCTATTCCTTCATAAAGAGTTGTTCTCTTTTTCATGGTCATCAGAATTTCTTTCTCGTTCTTCAATTCCCAACTCAAATGTCACCTTTTCTCTGAAAGACTTCTATCCTCCTCCAAGTAGTTAGTGACACTACCTCCTAGGTACGTCCATAACACTTGCTGATGGCCAAGCTTGGTGGCTCTCATCTGTAATCCTAGTACAACTGTAATCCTCTCATCTGTAATCCTAGATGAGAGGATTACTTGAGGCCAGGAGTTTGAGACCAGCCTGAGCATGAATGGAAAAAAAAAAAACCATTGAAAAATTAGCCAGGTATAGTGGCATGCACCTGTCGTCCCAGCTACTTGGGAGGCTAAGGCAGGAGGATTGCTGGAGCCCACGAGTTTGAGGTTGCAGTGACATATGATGATGCCACAGCACTCTAGCCCAGGAGACAGAGCAAGATCCTATCTCAAAAACAAAAACTAAAACAAAGAAACACTTGCTCACACCACAACAGCCTCATTTATCACACTGTATTTCTGTTTCACGGTTCACATGTTTGCCTGTTTCACATGTCCTAGGCAGAGATCATTTTTATTTATCTCTGTATGCCTAGTTCCTAAACTAGATCTCCCAGAGAAAATGCTCAATAAATATTTGCCGAACAAATATGAACTGGGTAAATAATATGGTTGAGATATCAGGAAAAAAAAATGAAACAAAGCAAAAAGCAAAGAAAGCAGGGAGAGAGGCAATGTCAAATTGAATACATAGAAAAGAAACTGGTAAAAAAGCAGAACACGGTCAAAACTACTTCCAACTGAAACCCTGCGGACATCAGAGCTGTGGATATTAGACCAAATTGTTCCTGGCAATATGGCTCTTCTATAACTTGGTTGTTTTTTCTTTTAAGTATACTTTTAGACATAAAGGTTTATTTCCCATTGAATTCTGAAGGCTTTTTATTGAGAGTGAGGAAGAAGGCCTGGGTTTTTCCGTTATGCTTTGAATCTTGTTGGTTAGTTTATTTTAAATAAATTTGACTGAAGGTCTGACATTCAAAAGCATGATAACCAAGCTCCTGCAGGTATATTTTATAAAACTTTCTCTAGTGCTTCCTCCACTCCCAGCATGTGCTAGGGTACACAAAGCCAACTCTCAAATTGTACTTGCTGATTAGTTGAGAAAAATGTTCCTGCCTCATCTAGTTCCCAAGGAGATCAAGGTCAGTTCTATACGAGAATGACTTGGACAAAATTACCTACTACTTTATGGTTTCTGCAGTAAGATGAAATTTACAGAATATATACATTGTCCACATCTGTTCCCCATCTATTCATTCATTCATTCATTCTTTCATCTATTCATCAAACATTAATAGTCATTACAATAAAAGGATTTGAGTCCGGATGCTATGAGGACAGAACTAACACTACTTGGGAGGTGAATCAAAGTATGGTACATGTAACCAAGAAGGTAACATTTGTATAAGAATCGTCTAACATGAAGTCAGTGGCAAAGTGAGTGGACTCCAAGTATCCTCAGAGTGAACAACACTGTATAAGTGTGTGGATAGGTTCTGTTACAAAGGAAGAAAACATTTAAGAACCTAATACAGTCGGGTGTGGTGGCTTACGCCTATAATCCTAGCACTCTGGGAGGCCGAGGCGGGAGGATTGCTTGAGCTCAGGAGTTTCAGACCAGCCTGAGCCAAGAGTGAGACCCCATCTCTACTAAAAATAGAAAGAAATTAGCTGGACAACTAAAAATATATTTAAAAAAATTAGCCAGGCATGGTGGTGCATGCCTGTTGTCCCAGCTACTCGGGAGGCTGAGGCAGTAGGATTGCCTGAGCCCAGGAGTTTGAGGTTGCTGTGAGCTAGGCTGACACCATGGCACTCTAGCCCAGGCAACAGAGCAAGACTCTGTCTCAAAAAAAAAAAAAAAAGAACCTAATAAAAGGACTGGTTAAAAGAAGGAAAATAGAAGAACCAGCATAACTGTCTATTCAAAGAGTGTGATTTGAGTGATATAATTTCAAAGAATTCACTTAATCTTAAGAGTTAAAAGAGACCTTAAGAAACTCAGTAGTCTTCAATTGTGCTCCTTGAAGTTCCAGAAGTTTCAAGGAGGTACAACAGAGGCCATGAGCTGGAGGAGATACCAACTCCAATGAGAATAGCTCCATTTTTATGCTTTACACAGTGAGGCTTCTCCATAAAATTATATCTGATGATTTTTTTAAAAAGAGTTAGAAAACAACATACTGAATTTCATCCCTTTTGTTTTAGAAACAATTAAATAGAAGCCAAAGAGATGAAGTAACTAGCCAAGATCAAACAATTTAAGGAACAAAATAAATCATGCTATTGACTTTGGGCTTCACTGTGCAAATCATGGAGAGCCAGTATTTTAAAACATTGTTTAAAGCTGAAAGTATTTGTTTACCTAACACCCAGATGAAGAAAGTCAAAATCATCCAGTTCCCTAAAGTTCCCTCGTGCTCCCTTCCCTGTCTCCCACTAGGGGAAACATGATCCCAACATCTAACACCATAGATTAGTTCTGTCTATTAAAGAAATTCATATGAATGGAATTATGTAGCCCTTTGTGTCTGCCTCTTTTGTTCAACATTCAGTCTATGAGATTTGTAGTATTGTGTATCATTATGTGCTCTCAAAAAAAACAAACAAATTGAAAACAACACCACAGTATATGTTCTAGTTAGAGATCCATATTTGGTAGTTATCAGAGATTGGGAATACTTCTAATGTCAATGAATGACATTATCCAGGGAAAGCACATACGTGTAAGAAAAAAAACAGAAGAAGTCTGGTCTCTTAAAGTCAAAGGAAGAGAATTCTGACAAGCAGTATGGGAAACTGAACTGGATTTGAGTCTTAAGACAAAGACACCAATTACGAAGTAACTGGCATAGTCCAAGTGGTGAGAACTTGAACTTGAGCAACGAAGGAGAGCCATTTCAGAGGTGGAATGGACAGCTAAATGTGGAAGCTAAATGTGATCAGCTAAATGTGGAAGATGAAAGAAGAGCATCATAGATGGGTTTCTATCTTGGGTGACTGTAGAGCAGTAATATTAACCAAGACAGAAGCTCTAAGAAAGTAGGGATTTAGATGTTGTATTGGAGGGCGAGCAACAAAATGTTCCATTTTGGGCATACCTAATCTAACATCCTGCAAAGAAATCTAGATAGAGATGTCCAAGAGATAGTAAGAATTCTATTTGAGCTAGAGACCCAGATTTGGTTGTTATCAAGGATTAGAAATAGCTATAATCATGTCAGTGAATGACATTATCCAGGGAAAGAATGTAAAAGAAAAAATAGAGAATAGTCAGAAATGGAGAAACAGGAGAAATCAGGATATAGAGTTCAAAGAGTTTCAAGGAGGAGATGGTTAACACTGCCAAATGTCACGTAAGTCAAGACTCAGCTATTAGTACTGGTAGGTAATCTGTAGTGAGTGCAGTTCCAGTACAATGATGGCTACAAAGTCAAACTGAGTGGATTAGGCATTAAATGGGAGGGGAAGTGTAGGTGACTCAAGAAGTATGCTGTTAAAGGAAGAGGAAGAAAGGGTGGGAGAAAACAGAAGAAGATTTAAGAAAGGGAGGCAGGTTATTACAATGTTTTACTTTGCTTTACATTTTAGGTGGGAAAGCAAAACTAGTTTTAGAGGGAAAAAAACAAAGATTTAATTAACAAAAAGGAGAGAGAAGGGAGGTTACCTAATGTAAGTTAGGGTCTAGCATTATAAAAGTAGACAACTCTAGAACATAAAGTTAGAACATGGGACAGACATTTCTGGCTCTGAGAGAATAAAGCTCCAGAAAGGCAGTAAGGACAAATGAAAGCATACATAAATTTGGAAAAAGGAGAAAAAGGAACTGAGAAAGTAAGGTTTTTTTCTGAAATCCTTCTTTCTCTCTCTTCTTTAGGCTCAGACAACAGTCCAGAGGGCAGGGCTGAAGACAGCCTCTTTGATCCCCTGGGCCTCTAAGTGCCTAAGCACAAATTTCTCTCCATTTCAAGCCAGAATAAGGTTACATTGCAAATCAGTTCCCATGACTCAACCTGATGCGTGCATTTCAGCTTACCTTCAAATTTAGCTTAGGCCCTACACATTGAAATATTTGTTAAATTAATGAATGTGAAAGAAAAAAAACATTCTAGGCAGAAGTAAAAGTACGTGCAAAAACAGAGTGAGAAGTGTAGTCTGGGAAAATAGATGATGACTTATTCACATGAAATAGTGAAGGGCTAATAACAATGCAAGGAACCTTAACAATAGGTGCAAAGGTAAGTACTACATTAACACTTAGCTGACTCAAATGTAAATTAGCACAACCACCTTTAAAACAGCCTTAAAAATTAAACATTAAAAAATATATATAATAGAAACTTAAAGTCCATTACAAAGATAATAATCACTAACAGTTTCAAATATATTGTTCCAGATACCTTCCTTTTTATATATTATCAAATATCATTTTTATAAAAATGAAGTCATACTTCATTGTTCTGCAAGCCTGGTTTTTTCACATTAGCAATTTTTCACCACCACAATTAATGCTACCATAAAGATTCATATATACAGATATAGGTCTGTGTAAAAAGATAAATTCTAGAAGTGGAAGTAGCAAATTAAAGGATATGAATATTGTAATTCTAATAGATATTACCAGTCTAAATTGGACTTCATCTATAAAATCTCTCCATAGAGGCTGATAGCGTAATACCAGTAAGATGGGGTTTAGATACACAAAACCCTCTAACTCCTATTCATTCAGAAAGACATTTTAGAGCACCTATATCAGTAATACACTGCATTTCCTCTAAGTAATTTCTACAAACATTATTTCCCTTAACTAAGCTTTCTTCTCCCAACAAACGTAATTATAAGTTCTTGCTCCACAAAAATCTCAAACATGAAATATTTCTTGAGCAGACAGCACAAAGGAAGAGGCATGGACCTGAAGACCTAGTCCTGACACTACCACACTTAACAGTTTAGCATTTATCTTTCCAGATCTACTTCATGCATAAGCAAATGTTATTTTTAAAACAAAACAAAATTATACTATGGATACTATTGTATTAATTTATTTTTCATTGTACATATTATGGACATCCTTCCATACCAATACATAATAGATTATTCATATCCTTTTAAACAAATGTATAGCATTTTATTGTATGATGTACCATAATTTATTTAAGCTATTTTCTATTGGTGGACATTAAGACTGTCTCCAGTTTTTTGTTTAACAAACCACACTACTTTGAACATCTTCATATATACACTGAGAATTTAGATAGAATAATACTTCTAGATGTATAATTAATTGGTTCAAAACTGCTTTCTAAAAATTTAGAACCATTTTATACTCTCAATGGTATGTATGCACACTTGTTTCAGCATAACCCTGCCAATATATGGTATAAACAATTACGTTACATTTTGCCAACCTCAAAGGCAAAAAGATTTTTTAAATTTTCTTTTCTCTGATCATTAGTGAACTAGGCATCTTTCATATATTTATCATGTATATTATCTCCTATGAACTATTTACTTATTTTGCCCATTTTCTATAGCACTGCTGTTCAATGGAAATATAATGCAAGCCACACAATATAATTTTAAATTTTCCAGTACCTACATTTTAAAAAGTAAAAATAAGCAGGTAAAATTAATGTTATATTTTATTTAATGCACATCTAAATACTATCCTTTTAATGTGATCAGTATAAAAATTATTAATAAGACATTCTGCATTCTTTTTTCCGTACTAACTCTTCAAACTCCAATACGTATTATACCCTTGGAGTATTTGTCAACTAGCACATTTCAAGTGCTCATTAGCTACATGTTCCTAGTGGCTATTGTATTGGATAGTGTGGTTCTATAAGATCTTTTTCTTATATATATGGAAGCTCATATATTTCCCTCATTTCAGCCTTTTTTCCCCTTATTTTCATTCTTTTATTATAAAAGAATTCACAAGAAAAGGCTTCAAATAATACAAAATTATAAAGAACAAAACATGAAAGTCACTCTTTATGACCCTACTCCCAGTACTATCCCTAAACATAAGCATTTTGGCCATTTGGAGTACATTGCTACAACTTTTTTTTTTTGAGACCCATAAACCACACACAATTACAGCCTATTTTTTAAATGTATATGTACCCACATATCATTTTGTTTTTGCCTGTTCTGTAACATTTTTTTTTTGAGAAAGAATCTCACTCTGTCGCCCAGGCTAGAGTGCAGTTGCATCATCACAGCTCACTGCAAATTCAAACTCCTGGGCTCAAGCAATCCTCCTGCTTCAGCCTTCCTGGTAGCTGGGACTACAGATACACACCACTACGCCCAGCTAAATTTTTCTAATTTTTGTATAGACAAGGTCGCACTCTTGCTCAGGCTGGAACTCCTAATCTCAAGCAATCTTCTAGTCTCGGCCTCCCAAAGTGCTAGAATTACAGGCATGAGCCACCATGCTCAGCCATCTTAATCTTCTTCTAAGACAATACTCATCAGAAATGTCATATTCTTTTTAATTCTACATAGTATTCAACAGGATGAATGTATCATAATTTTTTAAATATACATGTAATATTAAATATATTTCTATCTTCACTGTAAAAACTTAAAACATGCAAATAAAGCCAATTCATTTGACCACCATTCCCCATCACAGTCCCTTAAAATACCCAGTGCTGTTAACAACATGGCCAATATCCTTCCACAGATCTTTTTCTATGCATTACAATAATGGATATTATATTGATAAGATGGAAAGCTTTTACCTGTAACATATGTTTTAAATGCTTTTTATCCAGTTTGTTACCTTTCAATTTTAGGGCATATTTTATTATACCAACTTAAATTTGTCACTCTCTCATTTATGAATACTGAATATCCTATCATACTAAGAAAGGCCTGTCTCATACAGGTCTTACACCAGAAAACTGTCCTATAGCTTACTCTACTACATATCAATACCTATATGATTGGGGGTAGAGGGAGTTAATATATATATTTTATCTATGTGGATTTTTATTTTGGAGTAGAGAAATAGACATGGGTCCAAATTGTTTACTCTAGTCTTCCACCAGTACCACTTGCAATGTCTAGCAGTGTCTTACCTGTCTCATCACTTTGCCCTCTAAGTTCCATCCCAGCCAGTAAAGGAGGAAAGGTAGAAGGGCAAACTGTAGCATTGAAAGCAGGAAGGGGAAGTAACTGCAGAGAGGAAAAATCTGACAAATGCTACTTCAGCCAAATGATCAAGGTCAACATCAACAGTCCTAACGCATGTACCCAGTACATACCCTTGAAGTTATGGCATTTTATCTCTGTGATCTTCCTCCCAAAAACTCATTAACCCAGTCCAATCATGACAAATCACCAAATTCCAATATACCTACCATATATAGACAGACAGATATAGATAGATAGATCCTACAATGCCTGACACATACTCCTCAAAACTGTCAAAGTCATCAAAAACAAAGTTGTATTCTTGTCACAACCAAGAGCAAACTAAGGAGCCATGACAACTAAATGTAATGTGGTAGATAAGATCCTGAAATAAAAACTAAGAAAATTGGAATAAAGCATGGACTTTAGTTAATAATAATGTATAATATCAATATTGGTTCATTATTTGTAACAAACGTACCATACTAATGTAAAATGTTAATAATAGGGGAAATTAATATGTGGGGTAGATGAAGGGGTATATGGGAACTCTGTACTATCTGCTAAATTTTTCTGTAAGTCTAAAACTGTTCAAAAATTAAGTCTATCAATTTAAAAAGAAAAGCAAGTACCTCAAAAGTAGAAGGTTTAAGGTAGAGCAAAAGTAAAACATGTGCCACTGATTTTGGCAACATTCATCCAAAATGAAACACCCATTTGACTCATTTATAGGAATTTATCTTAAGACAACAATCCAAAGAAAGATTGTAAAAATGCACAGGATACTATTATCAATATTAGAAAAAATACAAATAAGTTAATTTATCCAATAATAGAGAAGAAGGCAAGAAAATAAGGTTATATTCACTCAGAATATTAAGCACCTATTACAAATTATAATTTCAAGGCTATGGGAGATGGGAAATGATGACATAATGTAAATTTTATTTGAAAACACAAATTGAAGAATATAAATGTAAATATTCAAAACTATATATGCACATGTCAAGGATTAGAAGAAAACCTCTTGTGGATAAAGGACCTCATCTCTGTGATTCTAGCACCTAATAGTGTTTAGCAGAGTAAATGTTCAATATAAATTCGTTAGGTAACAATATCCATCACAGTTCTATTTATGATAGCAAAAAAAAAAAAAAAAGGAAGCAACAGGAAAACAGGAGTGTAGTTAATAAATCATAATTTAACTACTAGATAAAATAACACAGCCATTAAAACTTATGGAAATTACGACGCAACACAGAAAATCTTCCATTATAATGAGTGATAAAGTTCAATCTGAACTATGATTATAAGTATGTAAAAATACATATATATAGATATATACACATTATAAATATATATATAGAAATAATAATGCCCTGATCAGAAAGTAGTAACATGCTATTAAGTAGTTGATTTAGGTGGAAAGACTGTGGGTGAATTGTTTTTCTTTTCTATTTTCCAAGTTTTGTTGTTTTAGGGTTTTTTTAAATCTCATGTGAACCACATATACCAAAATGTCAAGCAACTAAAAACAAATACTAAGATCTTAGTAAAGATCTTACTCTTCAGTAAAGAGAAGTCTACGGCAAATTTACTTGTTTTTCAAAAACTAGGAATGCCATTTTTTTAACCCAAAAGCCAATCACCTAGAGCCTTGCCCTTGTCTATTTTTTAGTCTATTACAAATGATATTAAATAACAAGTCTATTCTACTAAAAGTATTTAACTGAAACTACCAATCTCATCTCAAATTCAGCCATGCTAAATCCAGTGCTAAAAAGTACAGAGGAATAGTATACTCCTACACACATACCCTATTGCAGAGACCTAAAGGGACTGACATCCAAGCAAATGCCACACCCCAGCAGGGCCTGCATGTAAATAGCTTCCATCTGTGATAGGTAGTTTCAAACGTCAACCAAAACACTAACAGAACAAAAGAGGAAAGAAAATCAAACTAGTGGCCAATGGACAGAAAAAAATTTGTCCATTTTCCTGTTCTATCAAGCCACTTTGAAATTTTTTTTTTCCAGCATATTATGGGGGTACAGATGTTTAGGTTACGTATGTTGCCCTTGCCCCCTGCCTTGAAAATTTTTTTTTTTAATGACCAATACATTTCAACTACTACAAATAAAGTGTATTTTCAATGCAGCAAAAAAAATGCTCTTGAATATAACATCCCAATCATCCAAGAAGACAAATATAAACTAATAATAAATATAAAATGAAGATTTTTTTAAAGCAAATTTCAAATTCTAACAGTGAGAAAAATTACCAAGAAAAAATAAAAGAGATACTCTAACGTGGTATTAGTTACACTAAAACCAACAGTGGACTGGGCACAGTGGCTCACATCTATAATCCTAGCACTTTGGGAGGCCAACGCAGGAGGATCACTTAAGGCCAGGAGTTCAAGACCAGCCTGAGCAACATGGCGAGACCTTGTCTCTACAAAAAATAGAAAAATTAGCCAGGCATGGTGGTGCATGCCTGCAGTCCCACCTACTTAGGAGGCTAGGACAGGAGGATCCCTTAAGTCCAGGAATTTGAGGTTGCAGTGAGCTATGATGATACCATTCTAGCCCTGGCAACAGAGACCCTGTCTAAAAAAAATAAAAAGTATAAATTAATTTAATTAAACCAATAGCGTATCTCCAAACTATCCATCATTGAACTTCAATACCTAACCAAAGCAAGATCTCACTTGCCCCAGATATTTCAAACCACAAATTTACAATTCTTTACAATCTGAATTCTTTAACTTGGGAGTTGTGGCGTCATTGACTTTTATAAATGCCACAGTTGCTCTCCTTGGAAAAACACAAACACACAAAATCTGGCGCACAGTTGCAAAAGTTTCACACCTCCAAAGCCAACTATAGACTTTTGGAGGGCTCATATATTCCACTGTTCAAAACCCTTAATTATAACATACACCATCCCCATTATAAAATAATTATAAGATATTAGAGTAGGAAAGATCCTCCCAATTATGCAATCCATTCATTCTCAAACTTTTTTAAGAGACAGGGTGTTGCTCTGTCACCCAGGCTGGAGTGCAGTGACATATCAGGGCTCAAGCCATCGTGCTGTCGCAGCCTCCTGAATAGCTGGGACTACAGGTATGCACCACCATGCTTGGCTTCATTCTCAAACTATTTTAACCATGGCCCACCTGCTCCCATTTTCCAGTAGAAAAATAACTCCTTGATAAAAAAGTATAGCAATGCAACAATTACACAAAAGCAAAACAGTCCCACAAAAATTTAAAATGTAATACAATTTCTAGGCCAGGCGCGGTGGCTCACGCCTGTAATCCTAGCACTCTGGGAGGCTGAGGCGGGACGATTGCTTGAGCTCAGCAGTTCAAGACCAGCCTGAGCGAGAGCAAGACCCCATTTCTACTAAAAAAACAAAGAAATTAGCCAAACAACTAAAAATAGAAAAAATTAGCCGGGCATAGTGACGTGTGCCTGTGGTCCCAGCTACCTGGGAGGCTGAGGCAGGAGGATCGCTTGAGCCCAGGAGTTCGAAGTTTCTGTGAGCTAGGCTGACGCCATGGCACTCTAGTCCAGGCAAGAGAATGAGACTCTGTCTCAAAAAAAAAAAAAAAAAGTAATATAATTTCTATAATTATATTAATCTAAGAACTGCAGCAATTGAAACCATATCCAACTTGAGACAATACCAGTGAAAACAGTATCTGAGTGTGGGTATGCATAGCAGTAATTTTTCAGTGCTGCCAAAGCATTGTACAGTATACAGATTTCTCAGAAGAAAACTGAATTAGAGTCCTTAGTAAGGGCTCATATACCATAAGATTCACTTTAAAACGGTGAATTTTATGATATATGATTTCTCAATAAAGCTCAGTAAGCTCTAGAAATTGGCTGATTTTAGTTTATGAACACTAACTTTCAGTTACTTTTAGTAACTCTGGTTATTAGTAAGTAGCCCATACTAATACACAAATATTGAAAACTATGGGAATGGAATAACAATAGCCCCAGAGAACCGACGAGATGACTTGCATTTCTGGTTCATTATCCATTAGGAAAAATTTCATGATCTAGTATATGTCTTGGACCATACTGAGGAAACATCAATCTAATCCAATTGTTTTCAACAATTTTTCCAACTGTGATTCTGATTTAGGGCTCACCAATAGCATAATATTAGTCTCCTAAATTGGAACCCTTACACATTGCTGATGAAAATATAAAATGGCTCAACTTCTTTGGAAAACAATTCAGAAGTACCTCAAAATGTTAAACATAGGTTACCATATAATTTAGCAATTCCACCCCTAAGTATGAGCCCAAGAGAAATGAAAACATATGTCCACACAAAAACCTATACACAAATGCTCACAGCAGCATTATTCATAATAATAACCAAAAAGTGGAAGCAACACAAATGTCCATCAATTGATGAATGGATAAACAAAATGTGGTATACCCACCCAATAGAATATTACTTGGTCACAAAAAGGAATGATACATGCTACAATATACAGGAATCTTGATTTTTTTTTTTTTTTGCTGGCAAATAAATTTTTCTTTCCTTCTCAAAAAAAATACAGGAATCTTGAAAACATTATGGTAAGTGAAAGAACTGGGTCACAAAAGACCACATATTGTATAATTCTATTTATATGACATGTACAGGATAGGCAATTCCACAGAGACAGAAAGTAGATTAGTGGCTGCCAAAAGCAGAGGTGCTGGGAGGAAATGGAGAGTTACTGCTATTGGGTATAGAGGGTTCTTTATAGGGTGGTAAAAATTTTCTAAAATTACATAGTGGTAATGGTTGCACAAGTCTGTGAATATACTAAAAACACTGAATTATAAACTTGAAAAGCGTGAATTTTATAATATATGAGGGATTTCTCAAAAAAGCTGCTTATAAAAAATCTATTATCTTCACATGACATAGAAGGTGTTTTAGGGTTGGGAACCTGCAGCATTCTGATTTCAAGATTGTTCTTTTTTAAGCACCGAAGAAGGCAAGAAAAGCTTCATCTTTGACACGTTCATTTTAACAAAGATTTGTTCTGTAAAATTTGGATTCAGAGCATTCTGGGAGGCCAAGGCGGGTGCCGTGGATCGTTTGAGTTCAGGAGTTCGAGATCAGCCTGAGCGAGAGCAAGACCCCATCTCTACTAACAATAGAAAGAAATTAGCTGGACTACTAAAAATATATAGAAAAAATTAGCTGGGCATGGTGGCGCATGCCTGTAGTCCCAGCTACTCAGGAGGCAGAGGCAGAAGAATTGCTTGAGCCCAGCAGTCTGAGGTTGCTGTGAGCTAGGCTGACGCCATGGCACTCTAGCCCAGGCAACAGAGCAAGACTCTGTCTCAAAAAAAAAAAAAAAAAAAAAAAAAAAATTTGGATTCAGTCAAAAGACTGCACTCAAGGATCCAGAAGGCCACAATGTGGCCTTAAGGCCACAGGTTCCCAACCCCTGTCTACCTTTCCAGAGTTGAAATATCTTCCCCCTTTCACCCCCCACTTCATCTTATTCCCATGCCCCCTTCTTTCTACCTGTGGAACTACCTACCTTTTCAGTGACACTTCCATTTATGAAAGCTTCCTATGCCACATTCTCATTTAGTCTTGTATTTATCTCATTAAACTACATACCAGCTAGTATTGTGACTTTTATTTTCACGTCTGCCCCACCTATATTAGACTGTGAGCTCCTGTGAATGTCTTTTCATCTTCATAAACCTAGTGCCCAGCAGTCACCACATGGTAGGTGCTAAAATATTCTTTAATAAGCACAAACCCTTGACGATATTAGCATTCTTTCAATTGCATGAGGACAAGCAGACTAACAAAGTGGAACCTGAACTTTCAAAACAGATCAAATAACTTGAGTTTGAATCCCAGTGAAATTACTCCCTAGCTTTGTGGACTTACACATGACATAGCTTCAATTTCCTAACCTATAAAAGTGGATACGGTAGTTGCCCTTATCCACAGTTTAGCTTTCCTAAGATTCTGTTACCCACAGTCAAGCATGGTCTGAAAATATTAAACGAAAAATTCCAGAAATAAACAATTCATAAGTTTTAAATTGCCCGCCATCCTGAGTAGTGTGATGAAATCTTGCATTGTCCTGCAGTGTCCCAACTGAAACGTGAATCATCCCTTTGTCCAGCATGTCTACTCTGTCTAGGCCACTCACCCGTTAGTCACTTAATAGCTGCCTCATCAGATCTACTGTCACAGTTTCACACTACTTGTGTTCAAGTAACACTTATTTTACTTAATGACCCCAAAGCACAGAAGTAGTGAGGCTGGCAATTCAGAGATGCCAAAGAGAAGCCATAAAGTGCTTCTTTTAAGTAAAAAGGTGAAAGTTCTCAACTTAATGTGGAAAGAAAAAAACTGTAATGCTGAGGATGCTAAGATCTATAGTAAGATTGAATCTTCTATCCATCAAATTGTGAAAAGTATATTGTTATAATTGTTCCATCTTATTAGTTATTATTTTTAATCTCTTACTGTGCCTAATTCATAAATTAAGCTTTTCCAATGTATGTATACATAGGAAAAAACACAGTACCATGAGAGGTTTCAGGCATCCACTGGGGGGGTTTGGAATGTATTTCTCAAGAATAAAGGGGCACTACTGTAACTGTACCTAAATGCCGGGTTATTTTAAGCCTTAGATATGTCTATAAAACATGTGGTGCATAGAAGGTGCTCATAAATGACAGCTATTATGACTATTATTTCAACATTATTTTCAATACAACCATTAATCAACTTGTTTCACTAAAACAAATTACAGTTGTACCGACTGTTAATAAAAAGGACATGTTTTTCTCACTTTAATCAACATTTGAGAAAAAGGTTATTATTTGTATCTAGAGGCTTAGGGTCCCAAAACACAGCATGTTGAGACTTAAAAGCTTCAAAGAAGATAACTTCACTATATAAACTTAGTTCTTACTTATAGTTCTGCAATTTAGCATCTTCGGTTTAAGATGTTTAAACACAAATTATAAGCTTAGATTTTTATAAATGTTAAGTTTAGCCTACAAAGAATCAACCAATAAGCCAATAGGGCATAAAAGGACAGGAATGGTAAACTAACACTGAAGTTGCTAGTATTCAAATTCTA
This sequence comes from Avahi laniger, assembly GCA_963575035.1. NCBI lineage: Eukaryota > Metazoa > Chordata > Mammalia > Primates > Indriidae > Avahi > Avahi laniger. Next base: position 7,760 of record CAUYSK010010363.1, on the reverse strand, counting down.
TTGAAGATTTAAATTAAACCAATTTTAGAAGAATTAGTCAACCACTCTGAACAAGACAATTCACCCACACAAAGGGGGAAAATAAAACACCTAAGAATAGCGTGTGACTCAGCCTGCATTCCTGTAAGGGCGACTGGGGAGGGAGCTATTTAGCCTATTCTCATCTGCCACATACCAAAACTAAATATTAAAGCAAAACTATTTACTTGACTTGAACAAGAAGTACAGAGGGGAAAAATTCAGATAGATGCTTCACTTTCAAGTAAAATATCACCTCTTTGAAACAAAGACAACTTTCTTAGTTTTGAAGCCATACAAGAAAACACAAAGAATAAACAGATTCATCTATGTAAATATTTAAAACATCTTTGAAAACAAAATTAAAAGGCAAACCCATGGGGAAAAATGACAACAGATAAGCAGTTAATATTTTTAATGTATAGCAAGCTACTAAAATGGTAATGAAAACACCAAGACCTCAAATAAATAATTTACCTAAGAAAAAAGAAAATTGGCTAATAAATGTTAACATCACTAATAATTAAGAAAATGAAAATGAAGCTTCATTTTGTTTCTGCTTATGAACTTACCATCTAAAAACAAAACAACTGGCCTGGCGTAGTGGCTCATGCCTGTAATTCTAGCATTCTGGGAGGCCGAGGCAGGGGGATCGTTTGAGCTCAGGAGTTCAAGACCAGCCTGAGCAAGAGCAAGACCCCATCTCTACTAAAAAAAATAGAAAGAAATTAGCTGGACAACTAAAAATATATAGAAAAAATTAGCCGGGCATGGTGGCGCATGCCTGTAGTCCCGGCTACTAGGGAGGCTGAGGCAGTAGGATCGCTTAAGTCCAGGAGTTTGAGGTTGCTGTGAGCTAGGCTAACGCCACAGCACTCACTTTAGCCAGGACAACAGAGTGAGACTCTGTCTCAAAAAAAAAAAAAAAAAAAAAATGATTGCTTCAAGTTCATAAAGGTAATGCCGCTCCATCTGGCAAGATTAGAAATATGCTAATAAAGAAAGGTGTAAGGAACACTGTAGGAGCCTTTCTTTTCCAGTAAAATAACAGAGCAACAGGGAACCCTATTATCAAAGCCTCAAAGCATCACTGTATAAATAATCTTCCCTGACCCATTTGTAGAAAATTAACTTTTCTTATTCATTGCAGAATTCCTAAATTTCTTGGACTGTTTACATATATTCAATTATCTAGTAGTTACCTCCACGGTGAATGTCATTCACTGATTTGTTGAGTACAATGTAGTGCCATACACTGACCGGGCTATGTAAGTAAGGCATAACCTATAGCCTCAAGAAGCTACTGGTCCATCACAGATAATAAGAAAGCAGCAGCCATTTCCAACATAGCCTGAAAAGCTATGGTGCTAGTAAGAGAATGAGATAGTCACTGCCAGTCCCCCAATGTCTGTTTCTCTATTTCTTTCACGATAAGAGAATTTTTAGCTGGGTATGGCTGACCAAAATAAAGACTGCATTTCAGCCTCCCTTGCAGCTAGGCGAACCTGTGGGACCAGTTCAGACCAATGAGATTTAAGGAGAAGTGTTGCACAACTTCAGGGAATCTGCCTTAAAAGAGAGGAGGACTGCACCTTTTCCTCTGTTTCTTGGCATGCAGATGTGAGGGCTGGAGCTCCAGCTTGGACCTCAATAGTGGAGCAGTAAGCTAAAAGGAGCTGGGTCTTTGAAAATTTCCTGGTGCTGAGTGAAGAAGTCAAGAGAGTAGGTGCAGATACCACTTCTAGGAGAATGAGTCTCCTAGATCTATATCCTCACTGCACCCCTCATAAATGGCAAGGAAGAAATAAAATAAAATTAGATCTTCTCTGAAATGACTTAAGCTGTTAAGAGGAAAAGAAAGAGACGATAGGAGGTAATTAGAGAAGGATGGAAGGATAGGGGCTTAACTAGGAATAACAACTGCCTATTACTTACAAAATAAACCCCACTTCCTATTATGTCATGCAAAACCCTTCGTGACCTGGCTCTCTGCTATCCTCGTGGGCTCATCAAGTTCACTGTGAGCTCTCTGGGAACAGGTTTTTCATGCCCTGATTATCTCTGTAAACCCAGTGCCTATAAATACCATGTGCTGAATAACAAACTATTTCCATTCAAAGAATTTACTATTACACATAGTGTAGTGACAATAATTTATGTGAAAATGCTTTGTACACTATTACGGTTTCCCTTTGTTACCAAAGGTAACTTTTTCTAGCACTCTTTTAATTTATTGCAACATGTTAATGAAATCAAAGAAAGGTAGCAAGAATAAGTGAAAAGTGTTTTGAAAATAAAAAATAATGTCTTAGTCTGAAGGTGTCAAATGAATTTGGGTAATGGAAACAATAAACAATAACTCATTTTATGACATCCTACAGGAACTGCTCTAAATATAAGTGGCCCTGTAACACTCTTGGACTAATCAGAATTTGTTCTGTTCTGTTAAGTCAAGTCCAAATATTTGGATCAGATGTATCAAAATCATCATGAAAACATCACTTACTGGCCCCACAAACCCCAGCAATCCTGACCGGATGAATGGCACGTCCCCAACAGGAGAGCCTGCAGAATTCACCGGAATCACCTAAAAGACAAAAGGAAGAAAGTGAAAAATTTGCTTTTTCTTAGGAAACGTATTTGAATTTTTAGGTCTTATTAAAACAAATTACAACAATAATACATGCTCACGGAAAAACTAACATTATATAAACAGTGAATCCAGTAATTCCATCCTCTTAAGTGATAACAAAACATTTACAATTTGTTATCTCTCTGGACTTTTTAAAAGACATATTAAGAGTATGTTAACATATTAAGAGTTTTTTCTAAGGGATATTATATAACTATTTTGCAATTTACTTTCTCACATTACATACCTTGGATATACTTCCAAGTCAGTAAGAGTATACCTAGCCCACTTTGTAAAATAGCTTTGTAATATACCATTTCAGGAAGGGACAGGATAGCATAGCCCTTGGAGTTCATTCAGTTTAGTTTCTGGATCTGCCACTTACTACTGATGTGGACTTTGGGCAAGTTCCTGGACTTTTCAGAGTTTCAGTTTTTTCAGCCATAAAGCAAAGTTCTCTCAATGCCTCTCATAGGCTTGGAGTAAGATTAAGGAATGCAAATAATAGCACGGTGCCTGGCTCAGAGTCAGTACTCAGGAAATGGCAGCTATTAGAATGTAACCAGCCCTTTATTACAGCTGCGTAGGGTCATTCTAATTTTCTGCCATTGTAAGTGGTGCTTTCATGAATACTGCTGTTCATATTTTTGTGCATTTGTACAAAAGGCAGGAATCTTTTCAATTTTAACAGGCTGGTCTACAAAACTGTTGCATCAATTTACACTCCACTAGTACCATTTTAGAATGTCTGTTTTTCCCATATCCTGGCTAATATTTGTGTTGTCTATCTTTCCAAACTTTGCCAATCTGCCAAAAAAAGATATCCACTGTTACTTTAAATGCATTTCCTTTTTAATATTATAATATGGTTGTATTTCTTTTCCTCAGTTTATTGGCCTTTTATATTTCTTTCATGAGTAGGCTATTCATCTATTTTTTCCCATTTATTTATTTTTTTAAGAGATGGGGTCTCACTTGTCATCAGGCTGGAGTGCAATGGTACGATCATAGCACACTGCGGTCTCAAACTCCTGGGCTCAAGCAATCCTCCCGGGTCAGCCTCCCAAGTAGGTGGGACTAGAGGCATGAGCCACATTTGGTTAATTTTTCTTTTCTTTTTTTCCCCTTTTGGTCCTTGATTCAGAACTGTCTACTTTTTAAGATTTCTTTTTTATATAGGAGAACAATTATAACAAGAGCTAACATTTATTTATTAAATGCTTATCATGTACCAAGCACACGTCTACTTGTTTTACAGTTAATTCTCAAGTCAACCCTATGAAACAGCATTTTGATTTTCATTTTACAGATGAGAAAGTGAGTTTCATTTGCCTCCAAACAGCTAGCACGTGGGGTAGTGACGGATAATTATCTCTTTGCTCTCATATATGTCACAGAAGTTTTTCTCCCCAGTAGCTTATTTTTAAAACACACTTTTATTTTTTGACTAGTCAATAATAGATCTTTTGGCCGGGTGTGGTGGCTCACACCTGTGATCCTAGCCTCTGGGAGGCCGAGGCAGGAGGATTGCTTGAGTGCAGGAGTTCAAGACCAGCCTGAGCAAGAGCAAGACTCCATCTCTATTAAAAATAGAAAAATTAGCCTGGCGTGGTGGTGTGTACCTATAATCCCAGCTACTAGGGAGGCTGAGGCAGGAAAATCACTTAAGCTCAGAAGTTTGAGGTTGCTGTAAGCTAGGCTGACGCCACGGCACTCTAGCCAGGGCAACACAGCGAGACTCTATCTCAAAAAATAAATAAATAGATAAAATAATAATAATAATAATAATAACAACAGATCTTTTGTCCTAGTGAAATGTTAACCATGGCGGAAAACACTCTCAGGATTTAAGTGTAAGAATTGAGTAAGAAAAATATTGGGAACTTTAATTTTAACATTTAAAAGGTGTAGTTTTCTCCTTTTTTGGTTAGGATTTTTATTCTACTTTGCCATCATTAAATTTATACTAGAGATTTCAAATTTTCTTCATCATTATGGACCTCGCAAATAGGTGTTATGTCTCAGAGTTCTGGGTTAGGCAACTACCTTGTAGGAAAGGTAATGTAATAAAATATTATCAATATCTTCAAACACTTTTCAGGATTTTGTTTTTAGTAAGGAAAATTCAATAAAGAAAAATTACAGGTACTGGAAACACATGTAGTCTAAGCACTTAAAAACAGAAGAGAAATAGAGTGACATTTACATTAGTTAAATTTATATACACCTAAGGGAGGGAAGTAGTCACCTGTGAAAGTAAACCAAGAGACTGGCAGTAAACATATGCTTGAAGAGCTTGGGAATGTCCATTCCTGTCAAGGTGAATTGGGCACAAGTTTTTTTTTCTTTTTGAGACAGGGTCTCACTCTATCTCCCTGGCTGGAGTGTGGTAGTGTGATCATAGCTCACTGCAGCCTCGAACTTTTGGACTTAAGAGATACTTCTGCCTCAGCCTCCCAAGTAGTAGCTGGGACTACATGTGTGCAACATCATGCCTAGCTAATTTTTCTATTTTTTGTAGAAAATGTTGCTCAGGCTGGTCTTGAACTCCTGGCCTCAAGTGATCCTCCTTCCCTGGCCTCCCAGAGTGCCAAGAATACAGGCATGAGCCACTGTGCCTGGACAGTTCTTTATTTTTAATTAGTAATCTGGCATTGCTTGAGTTTACTCTTGAGAGATGGAGCCACTGTCACTGTACTCTCAAAATTAAAATTTTGAGTTTATAAAGCTCAAGGCACAGCAAATTCACCAGAGGCCTCTTTCTGTGAGGCCTCTTACCCTTAATTTGTCTAACAGATATACAATAGCACTTCCTATGTACCAAGTGCTATTCTAAGCACTTTATGAACATTAATTCATTTAGTCCTTACAACAATCTTGTAAGGTATAGGTACTATTATTACTCATATTTTAAAGATAAGGAAATCGGGGCACGAAGAAGTTAGGCAACTCACCCAAGGTCAGTTACCGAGTAGCAGAGTCAGGATTCGAACTTAGGGAGTCTAGCTCCAGAGTACATACTCCAACTACCACATTATGCTATGTCCCATCAGCCAGTGGATCTGCCCTAGTAACATCTTGACCTCACCAAACATTTTCTCTGTTAAGTTTTTTTAATAGTGTTTAAAACGAGGTTTATTTGGACAGTGGAATGGTGAAGGTGGTATTAGAACGAATTATTTCCATTGAATCACGGATGAATTGAGAGTTAAAATCTACTGTCTTGCCTATCCAAAAGGACTTTTTAATAAAAATGTTCACATTTTAAATTTCACTTGGAGCAATACTTTGGCTCATTTTTTGACAAGTAAGTTTATATCTGAACAAAATAACAATCTGCAGGATGAATGCGATGAAAAATCTGTAGAGTAAATTGTCTCAGAATTTCTAGTCATTTTGGACTTTGAAATTTTTATGGAAATTACTTAGCCTAAATTAAGTTTCTCGCTCTGGCAAATAATTGACCTCAGAAGAATAATTCTGAAAGCTTCCAATTTATGAGTGGGTTAGTTCCACAAGTTAGTATATAAGTCAACTGTTTGTTTTGGCCATTAAAAAGCTGTCTGTAAGCTAACTAACCTTAAAAAAATTAAGTTTGAGTTCAGAAATAAACTTTAATCTCATTATGGATAGAAAAATTATATTGTTTAGTATCTTTTAGAAACTTCTTTGTGTTTATTATTTTTTTTTTCTGTGAAATGTTAATATCATGTACCTCAAATGTATTTTTTGTCACACCAGCAAGCCCAAAGTACATCATGCCTCCAGTTCTGGAGCTAACACAGATTTCTCCAATTTCATCGGTTTTGCAGAGCTGGGGAGGTCCATCTGGCTTCACAATGCACATCATCCCTAATGTACAGAAAATACAGATAAGGGACAAATATTCTAGAAAACCTTTGCAAAATAAGAGGTCCATCCTGTGAACCTAGCAGAGCTTTTGTATTTACTGAGTGGCATTAAGAATACCAAACTGGAATGCTAAAAATAAACCTGAAACTACACTGGTATATTTGAAATGTAAAGCTTGTAGAGACAGTGGCATGCAAAGTCCAAAGAAACTGGGAAGATTAATTAGGTGTTATCCCTAGGCAGATTAAACTCAAACACTCACAGAAGCAGTATGCTCTAACTTTCTGCCAATCCCAATGGCTTGGCAATTACGGTGAAAACCAGATAACTTTAGTGTCACTCAGTATTTGGCATTTCACGTGAAGAAGTGTACTTAAAGCACTCACAATTAATAAACCATACAATACTGCTAGGAGGTCAGCATAATTATAGCAACTTACCTTTTCCAGAGGTTTTGAGAAATTAAATGACTAAGTGCTGAATTTAGGATTCCTGCTTTGGCTCTCCTATTTTATTAGGCTCCATTATCTCTGATGACAAATCCTAATGAAAAATCAAATGGTGCTCCTCATAACTCACCACCAGGCATTACATGCCCCACATCCTGGACCGTCAGTGCTGAATTTTTATCTTCAGTATTGACCCGTATCACCCCATAGCTCAATCCATTCATTGAGAGAATGGCTCTTCCTGGCAAAGGGGCCCCTGGAACTCCAGGCCTGAAAAGAAAATAAATGAATCAAATTTGGCAAATTAAATAATATCAAGAGACAAATATGGATATGTAAGAAAACAAACTTCCTCTGGCTAAAATACAAAAATAATCTCCATTTTCTCTACCAAAAATAAGTCGAATTAATCAAATTTGAATGTAAAAATCATGGTCAACTTTCAAGCAGGTGGAAATAGTAAATGTTTATCAGTTGTTAAGAATATATTGGTCTTGGCCGGGCACGGTGGCTCACGCCTGTAATCCTAGCTCTCTGGGAGGCCGAGGCAGGCGGACTGTTTGAGCTCAGGAGTTTGAAACCAGTCTGAGCAAGAGCGAGACCCCGTCTCTACTAAAATTAGAAAGAAATTAATTGGACAACTAAAAATATATAGAAAAAAATTAGTCGGGCATGGTGGCGCATGCCTGTAGTCCCAGCTACTCGGGAGGCTGAGGCAGGAGGATCGCTTGAGCCCAGGAGTTTGAGGTTGCTGTGAGCTAGGATGACGCCATGGCACTCTAGCCCAGGTAACAGAATGAGACTCTGTC
>CAUYSK010010362.1:0-11187 GCA_963575035.1 Avahi laniger | reverse complement strand
AGGAAACTAACATTAGAGTGAATAGACAGCCCACAGAATGGGAAAAAATATTTGCTCTCTACACATCTGATAAAGGCCTGATAACCAGAATCTATCTAGAACTCAAAAAAAATCAACAAGAAAAAATCAAACAACCCCATCAACAAATGGGTAAAGGAAATGAACAGAAACTTTTCAAAAGAAGACAGAATAATGGCCAGAAAACATATAAAAAAATGCTCAACATCTCTAATCATTAGAGAAATGCAAATCAAAACCACAATGAGATATCACCTAACCCCAGTGAGATTGGCCTCTATCAAAAAATCACAAAACATCAAAAGCTGGCAAGGATGTGGAGAGACAGGAACACTCTCACATTGCTGGTGGGACTGCAAATTAGTGCAACCTCTGTGGAAAAGAATTTGGATATACCTCAAGGAGCTAAAAATAGAAATTCCTTTCGATCCAGCAATAGCACTATTAGGCATCTACCCAAAAGAGCACAAAACATTCTATTATAAAGACATCTGCACCCAAATGTTTATGGCAACACAATTCACTATTGCAAGGATGTGGAAACAACCCAAGTGCCTGTCAATCCATGAATGGATTATTAAAATTTGGTATATGTTTACAATGGAATATTACTCAATCATAAGAAATGACAGTGATCTAGTACCTCTTATACTTTCCTGGATTAAACTTAGGCTCATTATCCAAAGTGAGGCACCACAAGAGCAGAAGAACGGGATCCACTTGTAACTCGCCATCAAATTGGTACTAACTGATCAATACTAGGGTGACCATATGGCAGAAATACTCTCTAAGGATTAGGGGGTTGGTTAAATCCACAACTAAAGGACAGGGGGAGCACTGTAGGGGGGCATGCCTTTAACCCGCACTTGAGTGAGGCAAATACATAAAGTGTAACTAGAATGTTTGTACCCTCACAATACCCTGGAATAAAAAATAAAAAAAGAAATAAATTAAAAAAAAATAAAATAAAACCATGATCTAGATAGATGAGGTGCTGAGGAAGTAGACTAGGAATCTACAGACTGGAAAACAGAAAGCAGTATATTGATTAAGATTATGTAAATTAACAAAAAATGTTGACTTTGGTATGTTATAATTAAAAGATAAGGGTCATTTTTCTATGGATAATTGTTTAAATTTCCTTTGATGTTTTTATGAAGGTGCTGCTATAAGCTACAGGCCAGAGTTTGTCTTTAACAAAGGACTGTCTGAAAGTCTTATGAATAAGGACTATATCATATACTTCTAATTATTGACACTTTAGGAAATAAAAAATAGATTTTTGTCAGATTTCAAACTGACATCAGTAAGACAACTTTCAGATTGTACCAGCAGACAGACTCAGGATGTCCAGGACTCTTTTTTAGTTGATAAGCAGGTCACTTCATGATAACCCAAGGTCTTGAAGAACAAGAATTAATTGTGCAGGATTGAATAAACTTATGAGAATTTTATTGAATTTATTTATTCAGAATATTGTTGATGGTATTTTAATGCTCTGTATTCTGAATATAAGGTAGTCCTTTCTGTTTATTCTTAACCTATATTTAACCTACAGGTTTTTTTTTTATTAAGTCCTGCTTTTGTAATGTCAGATAAAGTCTTTTTAAATGATACCGATTTTCATTTCTAGAATTCAGAAGCTTACTAAAATTTCCTTATTTTTTCACAATTTTGCTATCTGTATAGGTTCATTAAGAATCTATCTTTCTTTTTACCAAGCAGTAAAAAGGAGTTTAATTCACTAATCATGTAGATGGATTGATTATATAAGCAAGTCCTTACATGAAGTGTTATATAGAATAACAATGTTCTTTAATTCAGGTAGGACAAGCCAGTTTCAATGAATGTAAGTTGGTTTTACATTTGAAGCCAATGCTTACAAAATCCTCCCAGGAAAACTGGCCTGCTACCTGGCTTTCAAGGTATCAGACTTGCAGATTTTAAGGAAAGAGTTTTTCTATTAAGCCAAGAGTCTGAGGACATTTTGGAGCCCTTGTGAAAAAGAGGAATTCATTTAAATTTATACAAAGTATAAGTACAATCTGGTGATGAAAGTTTTTTTGGATTTATTCCCTGGACTTGGGATAGAAAAATATAGAGACTTAGAAACCCCAGAGCCATTTAAAGCCTCACCTAAAATCAATTATAAAAACATCCAGACATAGAAATTAATTTTGTGGACTCAGTAATTATTCAATGTGGCATGGCTCTAGATTTGCAAAGCAAACTCAAGTAAGCCTATAAGATAAATCAACACTATTCCTACATTTTGTAAATAATTAGAGAAAACCTACTGAAACTAGCCTTATTTTTGACTAAGAATAATCTTTCTTTTAGATTATTATGATCAAACTGTGGCACTGTTGAAAAAGATTGTATCAATCTTTGAAATGGACCGAAAACATTACTAGGTTTCTACAATGGAAATCAATATATTGTCTAAATCTTCATTTTCTGATTCTAGAGATTGCACCTTTCATTGCCTTTAAGCTTTTTACAGCCCTGTACCATGGATAAGTGAAAGCCATGCAGAAGACTCTTGTTCAGAGAAATGCAAATGAATTCTGTCCAGTTGAAAAACAATTGATTTCCCTTTGTGGGGAAAAAAGTGAATTTAGGTCTATCTGTAAGTTAATTTCCGTGTTCCTGATTGACCTACATAGGTATGCTACTTTGAATTCTCCTTTGAATTGGTCATAACACTTTACTGGTTCCTTCGTTAATTAATGACTTAAAATCATTGAAATTTATTCATTTTATATTTGTATGAGAGTCATGATTTTGTCTTAAAAAAATAATGAAAGTTTATGTTTTAACAGTTTTTTTCTACTTCTTTAAATCTATCCCTACACCTGGAATCTGAGCTCTATTCATCCATTATTTAGACTGTCAAACACTGTAAGAAAATGTTTCTTTTTTTTTACTTGGTATTTGTTATCAATGAATATATAAAGTGCTCATATTTTTTGACAATATATAATAATAATAGGAAATTTGTGAATTACATACAAAAACATTCCTTAAAACTTATTTGAAAAATAAATCTTTTTCAGGTTTCTGTAAAGGAAAAGAAATCAAAATTTCACAATTATATGATTAGAATCACAGACTGAAAGGGTCTATATAGATTTTCTAGAACTCTGTTTCTCAAATGGATCATTATTTGTGTTTTGGAAGGCAAAAGACTTTGGTTTGCCTCACTGCCCTATCTATTTATGGTTTATAGCTTCTCTGATCCTAGCACTAAATGCCAGTTAATAACCCACATATTTTTTGAAAATCAGAAAATGTTTCCACACATTTCTGAAAGCCCATTGAGAGGAGAAGTATTGCTTCCAGCTCAGAACCAACGTTTTTCTGTTTGTTTCAGCTTAAGTAGACAGTTAAACAGATACTTCAGTAAAACTTCTTGAAATCAGGTAATTTACAAGAATCCTATGAAGTAGAGTTATTTCAGGCCATGAAGATTTAATGCTACCTAATAGCAATCAAGTTCTGTACATTCAAAAATAGGCATAATTATAATAGTAAATGGTAATTTGCCCTCAAAAATCAGGAATTGAACAAATGAGTGAACTGAGTCAATAATGTATGTGTATCTAAAAAGCCCACATGACCTCTGGAATTGTCATATAACACACTCCGGTGAACATATAGGTAGGACTATTGTTTGTCACTTTGGATCAAAATTAAGGATAGACTAACCTCTTGCTTCTATATCCATCTCTTCAAGGAAGAATACTTAGAGGTGGTACTAATTTGTCTTAGGACTTTTTTTATTGTACTATTCAGCAAGATTGAATCAAATTATTTAAGAAAGCTTAAAAAATCAGAAAGGTATTGTGCTACTGAATATTCCAAAAAGATTATCTTCGCTATGTCTTTCCTATATAGAAAATCCAACCCTTTCTACTGGTTATTGTGGAGATTTAAAGAGATGATGAATGTAAAAGTACCCTGTAAATGAATGTAAGATGTTGATATATGGTCAGATGAGATTACCTTTAAGAACTCTTGCAAAATCCATTCAAATCTTTGATTATGTGATTCTGTGTGAATGGTTTAGTCCAACATATTACACAGGGAACACTAGTTCAACTGGATCTTAGGGTTTTGTGTGTGTGTGGGGGGGGAAATGGTTCTGTGATCAAATAAACATATGAGAAGTTGGGTTAAAGCTTGAACAAGTCTTTTTATTGAAGAACTACCAAGAGTCTTTAGTGTCCCTTGGAGATTCTTCATGGGAAGAAAGAGCAGCAGTGAAGACCTATGAGCACTGAACCCTTTCTTATTAAGGACTATAAAATACATTTTGTAATGGTTTGGCTTAGTTTGTAAAAGATGAGCCTTTATTAGGCTTTTAATTATTATTCCAATAACCTTCTGGATGGGTTTTCTGTGTTCTTCTTTCATAGCTAATTATGAAGTAAGTTCTTAGGTTTATGAAGCAAGAAAACAAAATAGCTACTTGGTTTTGAGTATAATTTAGGGTCGGTTGTGATTTTGATTGTATTGACCTCTTAGGACAGTCATGATTTTTCCCTAAAGTGTGTTTTAGTACCATCTATATGTGGATACCCAGAGAGTTTGTTAAAAGTAAAAATTTTCTGGAGTCATGAAAGGCCATTGAATCTGCATTTTACCAAACTCCACAAGTAATTCTTAGGGAAATAAAATTTGAGGTATCACTATCGTCTGCTTCACAAAGGGGGAGAATTATGAAATTACTATTGTTTCTGTTGCATTTAAGAAAGCTTTAGAGAACTTAAGTGAATTTTGTTCACAAATTTCTGTTATCTATGGCACTGTCAATATCGTATCATCTTAGAAATTTTCTATTTGTATCATTATTTTGTCTTTTAAAAGATACAGTATAATTAATTAACTATGGAAGTCTTAATTGTATAGCCATATCTATTTCCTTACTGACCAATATACTTAATTGCATATGTAGGAATAACTTCTTCAGAGGTAATAACTGGAGCATTGAACTGAAGTATCTAAAAGTACCTGCCTCATTGCTAGGCAATATTTTAAGTGAAGATATTATTTTCAGGTAAGATTCCTAGATGAAACAACATATTCAAATACCTGGACAATTGAAATTGTAATTAAGAATAGTTTTCAGGATGTTAGCATCCTTTGAGACAGAGTTTTTTATTAAAGATAATTTTATTATTTAGTGGTAGACAAGGATCACTTTGGAAATAATGGGAAAGGGCCAAATTTAAGTGTGCATAGGAATAGGGGGTAATGTGGCAATATAGCATATAAGATCTTTAGACTATATCAATTTGATTAAGTTATATGGTATTCAAATTAATATCAGTCTTTCTTTTTTCATAAGTTAACCATCAACTATCTTATGTAGACAGTTGTGTTGTGATGTTCGTATTTTGATTAATACATTAGCCTCTGGGCCAAGAGATATGACACAATTTATCCACTGGTGTCCGTTCATGCTCAGAATAACTTTTACAGATATTGAATTACTTCTTGACTCCTTAATAATTAAAAATGTAGTTATTCTTTTTATCTGTCACTAAGACAGGATATGTTGTTGAGAATAGGGACCATTTTCAACATTAGCATCTTGGAGAGTAGTCTATATTTAGTTGTGCAAAGCATACTGAGTCTAGAACTAGAAATTCTGAATCTCAGCAGAAAATTGATGTAAATTTTTCCAGGAAACATTTTACTTTTTGCAGAAAACTATTTTGAAAGAGAGATGTATGGAAAATCTTTATTTTACAATTATACACAAACGGAAATATGCCAGTCTTTCAACAACAAATTCCCACAGTGGAGACTCTAAGGTAAAATATCTTGTCTACTGTGATCTTATAATAAAAAATCTGTAACTCTGAATAAAAGATAATTTAAACAATTCCAATGGTTAAAACTGTGAGCTGCTCTTGCTTGTCACATTGTGTGATGTGACAAGATTTTATAAAGTTTAATGGAATATAAACACTGTTATGTCACCCATTTGCAGAAGAGAGACAACTCCATTGATGTCACATCTATTTTGCTAACAAGATGTAACTGAAATAGAACTAATACAATTATCTTCTCCCAGCCATCCAGGGAAATGCTTTTCCCATATACAGAACATGAAGAAAGATACTACACAGCAAAAAGAAGATATAAGAAATAGATTCTTCTTCCTGATCCTCTGACAGCATATATAGCTCTTTCAACAAGTATCTACTAAATACCTACTACATATAAAGCAAGAGAGAGAGAGAGAGAGAGAGAGAGAGAAAGAGAGAGATGGTGAAGGTACAAATATATTCAGGCAAACTGTCTGCCTTCAATGAATTCGTTATCTGGTATGGAAGACATAAAAAGAGAGAGAGAAAAATATATATAGCACTATGGTAGAGAAATGTATAAAAAGCTAGAGAAACAGAGGATAATAATCAGCTCAGCAAAGGGAACTCAAGGGAGAATTTACAGAAGAAAAAATATTTGAATTGAGCATCTAAAATGAATAAGACTTCATTGCATAAAAGTAACAGAATCAAGTTGTGAAAAAGTATAAGAATTTAAAAAACAAAGTACATTTTTATTTCTCCAGCCTGTGCCTTTCCCCTGAATTGTATATATATGTTTATGTGCATGTATGTGTGTATATATATATATATATATACATATATACACATATATATATAAAACTATTTACTTGACATCTCCATTTGAATGTCTAATAGTTATCTCCTGATCTCTTCCCCTACCAAACTTGCTTCTTCTGTAGTCTTCCCCACCTCATATATGGCACTACCATTCATCCAATTGCTCAGATCCAAACACCTGGGAGTAATCCTAGACTCTTAACTCTCATGGCACATCTAATCCCTCAGCAAATCATCTAAGTGCTACTTTCACTACATATTCAGCATCTTGTCACTTCTCACTATCCGTACTGCCAACTTTGGCCCAATCTGACTTCTTGTCTCCATTCACACTTATACTATCTTGATCTGAACCATAATTCTATCTCCTCTGGATTACTCCCTAGATTACAGTCTAATCTCCAGTGTCTACAATCCTGTTAAAATGTGAATTACTTTCACTTTTCTGCTCAACCCCCTTTTAATGCCTTCTTATACATTACAGAACAAAAGCCAAAAGTATAATGGCTTACAAGTCCCAATATCGTATGGTCCCCTTCTCTTACCATATTCCTAACATTCTTCCCCAAGTTAACTCTGATTCTGCCACAGTGGCCTCCTCACTCTTCCTGGAACACCTGCTTAGTAATTGTGCAGTCTATATTCCCTCAATCTGCAATGTATTTCCCTAAATATCTACATGGATCACTCCCTCAGGTTCATTGTGTCACTGCTCAAAGGTCATCACTTCAAATAGTGTTCTCCTATATAAATTATGGCCCAGCCATCTTCACTTTATACTTTTCTTACCCAGTGCCATTTTTCTTCATAGAACTTATCACTTATCTACATTTTATTACATAGCATTTTTTATCTGCCATCTCAAACTCCAGAACATAAGCTAAATTAAGGTAGATAATTTTTCTCAATTATTGCACAAAAAAGAGAAATCCAGGTTGAATGATTTGTAAGTGAATGAAAGAAAAAGGTATATATAAAATAATAAAATTATGTATCTCCCTCAAACCATATACACATATAAGTCACAGTAATGTAAGAAAGTTGTATAAGTAAAAAATAGAATATGTTTATCACATTGAGACAGTAAGGAATTTATTAGATGAGATGAAAGAGACACAAACTATGAATGACAATATTGATAAAAATTAATGTGTTTAAATATATAATTTCTAGCATGAAAAAAGATATCATAAACCAAAAGAAAATAGTAGCTGCATGATAGGAGAAAATACTTACAACCACATAATGTATAAAAGTTTTAATATCCCTGATATAAAATTATTATAGTTTAATAACAAAAGATAAACAATATGATATGAAAATTGGCCATATATTTAACTAAGGAGGTGAAATATCTATATAGCGAGAACTACAAAACACTGAAAAAATATTGTAGAAGATGTAAACAGATAGAAAATCCTACCATGCTCATGGATTGGCAGAATTGATATTGTTAAAATGCCGATACTACCTAAAGTGATTTACAGAATTAATGTAATCCCTATCAAAACGCCATCATCATTTTTGCAGATCTAGAAAAAAATAATTCTATGCTTTGTACGGAACCAGAGAAGATCTCGTATAGCCAAAGCAATATTAAGCAAAAATAACAAATTGGGAGGTATCATTCTACCAGACTTCAAGCTTTACTACAAGGCTATAGTAACCAAAAAAGCATGGTACTGGCACAAGAACAGAGATATAGACTTTTGGAACAGGACTGAGAACCCAGATATAAAACCATCCTCATATTGTTATCTAATCTTTGAAAAAGCAGACAAAAATATACACTGGGGAAAAAATTTCTTTTCAATAAATAGTGCTGGGAAAACTGGATAATCACATGCAGAAGACTCAAACTGGACCCAAACCTTTCATCTCTCACAACAATCAACTCACTTAAACCTAAGGTATGAAACCTTAAGAATTCCAGAAGAAAATGTTGGGAAAACTCATAGACATTGGCCTAGGGAAAAAATTTGTGAAGAAGACCCCCAAAGCAATCATAGGAGCAGCAAAAATAAATAAATGGGACCTGATCAAATTAAAAAAGCTTCTGAAGAGCCAAGGAAACTATCATTAGAGGAAATAGACAACCTACAGAATGGGAGAAAATATTTGTATGCTACACATCTAATAAAGGGCTGATAACAAGAATCTATATAGAACTTAAGAAAATTAACAAGAAAAAAAATAAAAAAAAACCATTAAAAGTGGGCAAAGGACATGAACAGAAACTTTTCAAAAGAAAACAGAACAATGACCAGCAAACATATAAAAAATGTTCAACATCTCATCATCAGGGAAATGCAATTAAAAATCACAAGGAGATATCACCTAACTCCAGTGAGAATGGCTTTTATCAAAAAGCCCCAGAATAACAAATGCTGGAATGGATGCCGAACACCCTTACACTGCTGATGGGACTGCTAACTAGTACAATCTCTATGTAAAGTAATATGGAGATATCTCCAAGAACTAAAAGTAGAACTACCATTTGATTCAGCAATCCCATTACTGGGCATCTACCCAAAAGAACAAAAGACATTCTATAATAAGGACATTTGCACTCAAATGATTATGACAGCACAATTCACAATTGCAAAGATGTGGAAACAACCCAAGTGTCCATCAATACATGAGTGGATTAATAAAATGTGGTATATGTATACCATAGAATAGTACTCAACTATAAAAAAGCAATGGTGAACTACTACCTATTATGTTATCTTGGGTGGAGCTAGAGCCTATTCTTCGAAGTGAAGTATCATAAGAATGGAAAAACAAGCACCATATCTACTTGCCATCAAATTGGAACTAACTGATTAACACTTAGATGCTCATATGGAAGTAATATTCATCAGGTGCCGGGTGCATGGGAGGGGGTGTGGTGGGAATGGATAAACTCACAACTAATGGGTGGGGAGTGCATGGTATGGGGGATGAGCAAGCTTCTAGGTCTGGCTTGGGCAAGACAAAGGCATTTTATGTAATCAAAATGTTTGTAGCACCATAATATTCTGAAATTTAAAAAAATTAAAAAAAATAAAAATAAATCTGTAAGGAGAAAACATACATAGGCAATTTAAGTCCTATAAAGAAAGAACATTGTTTTCTTGATTTCTCTATTTTCAACACCTAATGCATATTCTGACACATAATATTCTGACACAATTTCTTTGTTAAAATTTATTTAATGTAAAAATGAGTAAATAAAAAAGGTGAAAAGATGCTCAAAATTACCTGTAATCAGAAGAACACAAATTGAGCAATGCTGAGATATAGTTTCATATCCATTGTATTTGCAAAAATTTTTAAGTGAGACGGCATTAAGTGCCAGCCAGTAGGTAAACAGTAGCTCATTTATTATTGGCAGAAGTGTAAACCAATAAAACCAATTTAAATGACAAATGGGTGGTACCTTAAAAAAGTTGAGACTATAAGTGTAAAAAAACATTTTCCCCAGTAAACGTACTTCTAGGTTTTAGTCTCAGCAGAGAGATCCATACATATATTTATAAGGAGATATGTACAAGGACATTTATTGAAGTATCATTTTTAGTAACAAAGAAGTGGAAATACCTAATGGTTCCTAAGAGAGTAATTGATAAAGAGAGAAGTTTATTCATATATCAGTTAAAAAAAGTAAACTTTATTTAATATATCTAGATTGATCAATTTCAAAGCATGAGTGATAAAAGCAGCATTCCAATGTATAACTAGAAGGGTTCTGCTTCTCCCAAGGATGTGTGAATCTAAAAAATAAAAAGTGTTACTCACTCCTTAAAGATAATAATTATAACAAGTAAACAGAACAAAACAAAACCCCCACATCAACAAAACTATGAAATTAAAATATTCCTTGAACATATCAGAGACGTGGCCAAAAAAGAAATAATAAACAGAGATAGGACATGAACACTGGCTCACCCACTGACAGAATATAGGAGAAAGAAACACCAAGTTACGTACTAGTGGAAAGAATAATTAAAGATTTCAATGCATTTCTGAAGGAAGAGCGTAGACTAATGTGCAACAAGTGTGGACTAGTATGTTTAAATTTATTAGAAACTGCTAATGTGTCTTTCAAAGTGGCTGTAACATTTTAGACTTTTTGGAAAAAAATCTCTTTAAAATGTGAAATGTTCTTTCTTATCTGTGGCAACACCCCTTGTCTAGGAATGTACTTTGTCTAATATTACAGCCACTGCAAATTTTTTGCTTAGTCCTTGTATAAAGTAATTTTTTATATCTTTTACATATTTATGTTTTTATTTAAAATGTGTTTCTTGTCCAATAAAATGTCTCTTATCTAGTCATCTATGGCTGCTATATAGTTTAATTGATTTTACATTTACTATAATTATTTTCATTTTTTCGTTTACTATAATTATTTGTGGAGCGCTGCAGTCGACGCCATCAGAAGATGGCGCTGAGCACCAAACAACTTTGAGGTAAACATCAGTTGAGCGCATGCGCCAGCAGAGAAACGCCTTTCCTGGGGAGGACCCTAAGGGCATGTCCAATCACA
>CAUYSK010010358.1:0-22139 GCA_963575035.1 Avahi laniger | reverse complement strand
TACAGGCATGTGCCACCATGCCCGGCTAATTTTTTCTATATATATTTTTAGCTGTCCAATTAATTTCTTTCTATTTTTGGTAGAGATGGGGTCTCGCTCTTGCTCAGGCTGGTCTCGAACTCCTGAGCTCAGAATGATCCGCCCCCTTCGGCCTCCCAGAGTGCTAGGATTACAGGCGTGAGCCACCGCGCCCGGCCTCACGACTCTGTTTCTTGATAAAGATATTAATGTGAGAATTTAGAGACGAGCTCTCAGGAATACTTGCCTTTTAAAATGAGAGCAGTCCTTGATGCAGGAATAGATTATCAGTGGAAGAATTACAGTCCACATCCGTTCATTTAACAGATATTTATTGAGGAGGAAGTATAATGCAGTGTTTTAGTAAAGCGTCCCACAACTTTGGTCTAGTTGCATAAAAATCTACTGGAGAGCATCAGTGATATGTAGCTCCAGCTCTAGAGATTTTGATGTAGTAGTTGCCAGGTGATTCTGATACACAGGGCGTCTCTGAGAACTTCTTGTAAAGAGTATGGACTATGGTGTCAGACAGACCTGAGTTTACATCCTACCTCTGCATTTAGTAGTTGTGTGATCTTCAATCAATCACTTAGTTATCTAGGTCTCAACATTTCTCATCTTTAAAATGGGGGTGAGAGGGACAGGGGTATATAGTACACCTATGGCATTGACCTCATATATTAAAAAGCTCTTTCTACTCTTGGTTCCCTGGAGATTTATCTGGGCATTGACACAAACCCTGGGGAGAGAGAAACCACCGAGAGAGGGGAGCGACACCAACGTGGGCAAATGCGGCCTCTGTCCCTCGGAACCACGGACTCCGCTGGTGTCCTATTTCTGGAGACCAAAGAAGGACGCCACATCTAAACTCATCTTGAGGTCACCTACTCCCAGGGGGAGCCCTTTTATAGCTCTCAGTGTTTAAGGGGCCTCAGCATCTATTCTTTATAACCAAATTTCCAGTTCTAAAAATTCCCATTCGGCATTCTTCTTTTTTAATTGACAAAAATGTATGTGTTTATGGTACAACATAATGTTTTAAAATATGCATACATTGTGGAACGGCCAAACCAAGCTAATTAACATAGGCATTGCCTCATATACTTATTTTTTTGTGGTGAGAACACAAACTCTATACTCTTAGTGATTTTTGGGCATACACTGCATTGTTATTAACTATAGTCACCATGTTATACAAAAGATTTCCAGAACTGATTCCTATTGTCTGAGTAGAATTTTGTATCCTTTGACCAACATCTCCCCAAATCCCCCCTGCACTCCGAAGCCCCCTCCCAGCCCCCAGTAGCCACCATCCCGCTCTCTGTTTCTGTGAGCATGACTGTTTTCAACTCCCCATGTAAGTGAGATCACATGGTATTTGTCCTTCTGTGTCTGGCTTATTTCACTTAATGTCCTCCAGGTTCATCCACGTTGACAGGATTTCCTTTTTCGTAAAGGCAAAATGTATTCCATGTGTATGTATGTATATGCATACTACATACAAATGTGTATGTATGCTACATTTTCTTTATCCATTTATTCCTTGATGGACGCTTAGGTTGATTCCATATCTTGGCTATTGTGAATAATAGCATTATGGCCGGGCGCAGTGGCTCACGCCTGTAATCCTAGCACTCTGGGAGGCCGAGGCAGGTGGATTGTTTGAGCTCAGGAGTTCGAGACCAGCCTGAGCAAGAGCAAGACCCTGTCTCTACTAAAAATCAAAAGAAATTATCTGGACAATTAAAAAATATATATAGAAAAAAACTAGCTGGGCATGGTGGCACGTGCCTGTAGTCCCAGCTACTCGCAAGGCTGAGGCAGGAGGATCGCTTGAGCCCAGAAGTTTGAGGTTGCTGTGAGCTAAGCTGATGCCACGGCACTCTAGCCCAGGTAACAGAGTGAGACTCTGTCTCAAAAAAAAAAGAAATGCGATCGGATTTTTCTCTGCTGTTCACTGTGAGAACTTAGTAGAACCACAGGAGTTAAAACTCACAAAATTGGCAAGGGGCATCCTAATGATTTGGTCATGCTGGAGTTTTTCTCTCTCAGATTTGTCCACACTGAGACTACAGTTAATTTGTCAATTATAGTTCAGATTTTCTGTTCTAGCACTGGTTTCCACAGCGATTTCTGCTCCAGTAAATTGTGATTCTCTTGTTTTGTGTGTTGTTTTTTTTTTACTGAAATTTTTGGGGCAGCAGTTTGTCCTGTGACCTCAGTTCTCTTAGGGATCAGATTTTTACTTGCTTTTAGAATAGAGTGGCAACTTCAAGCTTCTTAAATGCCAGACCAGACAAAAAATATTCAACAGCAATCATTTTAAGTGCTATAATATTCATAAATATTAGATAGATTCATTGATTAATAGATAAAATGGTTTTGGATATAACTTTTCACCCTCTTTCCATTTTATTTGGTCTTCTCTATACCATATGTATCATTTTCAAAGATTCACTGTAAGATATTCTGTAAGATATGTAACTGCATATCTCCTACAACGAATAATGTAAGGTCAGGAAGAATAAATTTGGATGGGTATAAAGGTCCATGTTCATGTTAAAGATAATTGCAACTAAATTAACACAGTTTGGAGTATAGCAGATAAAGTAATCATTTATGCGAAAAACAGACTTGTGAAGTTTAAGACACACAGGAGTTTGGCTAGACAGCAATGAGAAAAGAAGAGAATGGATTAATTTTAATTTACGTTAGTAGAAATACATGAGTATTAATAGAATTGGTGGTATTTTATTGTCCACATCTGACATTCTTCAATTCTGTATATAACAAGGGAGTAGTAAACTTGAGGGAACATAGAGGATACAGGCCAGACAAAATTGGGAACCAACATTATATCAAATTATTAACAAAAATAATTTTTTAATCTTGCAGAAGGTATATGCAATTCTTTTTTAAATGCAAAAAATTTAACACTCAATATGTTATGAACACTGACTGCAAACATTATGTGAAGGCACATATAAAAACTTTCACACTATTTCTTCTTGTTAATATTTTCATTAATATTCTTTTTTAACGCATAAAATCTCAGTGTCACACATTATCAGTTCTGTTCTTTTCTTTTTGTAATAAATTTAATAATCAAGAAGAATATAATATTCTGAAAAAGTGATTTAAGTGTCTTTTTATTCTATCTTTTTTGATAGCTAGCTAAATATATAGCCAAATGTGTCTCTTCATACTACATACCTAATGATAATGCTTCCTAATGATGTGCTTAAAATCTGTGAATATTATTCAATGAAGTTTCTAGATAAGACAAAGATAAATTTTTAACTGTTTAATTTGTTGCTACATAGTTCTGTTAGGCTACTCCTTATAGTGTCATTTAAAAACTTTTCTGATCAAAATTTATATTTAAAATGAATTTAAAAGGGTCTTAAATTTTTTTATAAACTAGTAACATTAACCAAAAAATGCTTTCCAAAAGTTGGGAAATAATATTTAATGATATGCCACTACAATGATAGCTATTAAATTTGTGATACATTAAAAACTATATAAAATATGTTTTCATTGATGTTTATAAATTGATTCTGCCATGTGTACCTGCAAAGTAATTAAAATTTTAAATTGCATTCATGCTTTTATTAATGCCCTCTATTTGAAGGTTGGAAGAAACAAAGGCAGGTCTGTAATAAAAGAAAAATGACTAAAAGCAAAATTAAGAGTTACTGTTAAAGAAAATTTTGAATAATTGGTTGCTACAACAATGGAGTAGGCTGTCCAAAAACATATTGAACTTTCCATTCTTAAAGGTGCTTAAAAATAGGATGGATGAACTTTGACTTAGATAACTTCACATGAGACTTATGACTGCATTAAAAATGTGTAACAGATAATCTTGAATTTCTCCTTTGTTATTTCAAAATTAATATTCTATGTCTCTATAAAGCAAAAAGAAAGATTAAGACATAAACAAGGAAGAATGCAGAAACATCCATGACCTGCAAAAGCAGCAAGGTTTTGAGTAATAGTGACTTCATACCTTAATCAGTCAAGGACCAAGAACCAGGCACATCAGGATTTTGTAAAACTGTGTTACATGAAGCCCAGAATACTTAATTCGCTCTCTTCCTTGTTTTTTTGTGGAGCATATAGCATTACACTCATTGTTTATATATTAATCTCTCTCACTAAATTGAGAGATTCTTTAATTCACTTTAATAAGTGAATACGTTTATTTTATTGACTTTTATATACTTAGCATAGTCACTAGTGTTTGAAATATGATGTTTTCAATAATTATTAGTAATGCATGAAAAAGCTAAGCCAGTATAAAATTTATACCTCACCCATCTATTCCATAGTCCTGAAGTCCTTAGTTATTGGGAGGTGTCTGAACTGTAGAAGATGAATTAATGTGTTTTGAAATGAAATTTAAGTAAACAGTATAATAAAAGCTTAAAATTTTAAAATAGCCAAATTAGGAAATCTCAGGTTTTCCTAGATTTTATTCATTTGTTCTTATGTACTTTCTTGTATATTATATTTATTCCTTTCATATATTAAGTATATTATTTATGCTTCTGTGTTATGTTTTTGATAAACTTTTTTTTAATTTTAGAATACATTTAGATTTACAGAAGAGTACAAAAATTGCACAGAGAATTCCCACATACTCTACTCCTAGTTTCTGTTATTATTAATATTTTACATTTGTATGATGAATTTGTCATAATTAATAAATCATTATTGTTAAATATCATCAAATAAGTCCATATTTTATTCAAATTTCCCTATTTTTTACATTCTTTTCATTTATTCCTTATTTTTAATTTTAGGTTACTACATTCCATTTAATCCTTCTGTCTCATTAGGCTCCTGTTTGCCATGACACTTTCTAAGATTTTCCTTATTTTTAATGATCTTGCCAGTCTTAAGGAGTAAAATGGTAAGGCATTTTGTATAATGTTCCTCAATTTGAATATCTCTGATGGTTTTTCTCTTGATTCAACTGGAGTCATAGGTTTTAGGGAGGATGACTAGAAAGGTAAATAACCATTCTATCACATCATTTCAAG
This sequence comes from Avahi laniger, assembly GCA_963575035.1. Classification (NCBI taxonomy): domain Eukaryota; kingdom Metazoa; phylum Chordata; class Mammalia; order Primates; family Indriidae; genus Avahi; species Avahi laniger. The sequence continues at coordinate 17,073 of CAUYSK010010358.1, read as the reverse complement.
AGTATGCATTATCAATATCAATATTATTAACTTTGATCACCTGGGTGAAGTAGTATTTGTCAGGTTTTTCCACAAATAACAAAGTTGACTCTGTGGGACTGGGAGAAGGCACACAAAATGGAGTACTTCAGGGCACTGCCCTAGGTTAAATAAACAGGAGGCTCTCAGCACTCAATCTGGTTGTGTGGCATCAAAAGAAGGTACAGAACATTAATAAATCCCACCATTCCCCCCCAAGAGGGAACAAGAGGTGTGGAATGGATGCATCCATAGAAAAGAATTGAAGAGACTCAAAATCTCTAGCTTGTATGTTTTGTGAAGGTATTTCTCTCCTGAAGACAGTCAATAAAGACTAAAATAGATGACTCCTTCTTCAACCCCCCCCAAAATAACCATGCAAGATATCAAGTAATAAAAAAAAAAGTCAAGGAAGTATGAAATTACCAAAGGAACAAAACCATCTTGCAATAAACACCAAAGAAATGGAAATCTATGAATTTCCTGACAAAGAACTCAAAATAATCGTTTATGGAGTCTCAGTGATTTATGAAAGAACACAGACAACTCAACAAAATTAGAAAAATAATAAAAGAACAAAAGAAATTTAATGAAAATTTATAAATCAAAAAAAGAATCAAACATATTATGGGACTAAAGAATACAATGAATGAAATGAAAAACGCAATAGACAGTGTGAACAACAGATTTGATCAAGGAGAAGAACGAATCCATGAGCTCAAAGGTAGGTCATTTGAAAATAGAGGATAAAAAAGAAAAAAATTATGAAAAAGAATGGGAAAGTCTCTGGGATTTATGGGAACACATATATATAAGTTTGAGTTTCACTTAGCTTCTAGAGTCTGATGGTTTATCATTTCCATCAAAATAAGAACATTTTGGTGATTATTTCTTCAAACAAATGTTCTATTTCCTTATTTTCTTTAGGAAAGCCAACGAACTCCAATTACACATATATTAGGCTACTTGAAGTTGTCTCACAGGTCTCCTATGTTTTTCCTTTCTTTTTTGGTGTGTGGTGTGTGTGTGTGTGTGTGTGTGTGTGTGTGTGTGTGTGTGTCTGTGCTTTCTCTATGTTGTTCATTTTGGAATGAATTTATTGCTATGGCTTCAAGTTTACTGATCTCAGATCAATCCCTTCTCATTATTTTTTTCTCAGACATTATAATTAAATAGTTTTTATTTTTAGAAGTTCCTTTTGGGTCTTCCTTACAGTCCCTATTTCTCTACACATGTTCAATCTTTCTTTTATCTTTTACAACATATAAAATACAGTTAAAATACATATTTTAATGTGCTTGTCTCCTAATACTAACATCTGTGTCAGTTTGGGGTTGATTTTAATTAAATAATGTTTTTATTTATGTTGTTTCTGTGATTGTCCTTGGAGTCTTTGTCATAAATTCTTTGCCTAGGCCAATATCCAGAAGATTTTTTCCAACATTTTCTTCTAGAATTCTTATGGCTTCATGTCTCTTATGGATTTGTCTGTTATCCATCTTGAATTAATTTTTGTGAGTGGTGAGAAATAGGGGTCATGTTTCAATCTTCTACATGCAGCTATCCAATTTTCCCAGCACCATTTATTGAACAGAGTCTCTTTTTCCAGTGTATATTGGTGTCTATTTTGTAAAAGATCAGGTGGCAATAAGTGGATGGTTTTATATCTGAGTTCTCTATTCTGTTCCATTTGCCTATGTCTCTATTTTTGTGTGAGTACCATGCTGTTATGGTTACTATAACTTTGTAATATAGCTTAAATTTTATAAAAGTGATGCCTACAGATTTGTTCCTTTTGCTTAAGGTTGCTTTGGCTATTCAGGCTCTTTTCGGGTTTCAAACGAAGCATAGAATTATTTTTCCTAAATCTGTGAAAAATGACATTGGTATTTTAATGAGGATTGCATTGAATCTGTAAATCACTTTGTTAGTATGGACATTTTAATAATGTTGATTCTATCAATCCATTAGCATGATATGTTTTCCCATTTTTTTACATCATCTGCAATTTCCTTCCTCAATGATTCATAGTTCTCTTTATAGAGATCTTTCACCTCCTTGGTTAAATATATCTGTAGGTATTTTACTTTCCTTGTACCTATTATGAAAGGTATTAAGACTTTGATTTGATTCTCAGCTTGACTGCTGTTGGCGTATAGGAATGCTACTGATTTGTGTACATCAATTTTGTAACCTGCAACTTTGCTGAATTTATTTATTAATTCCAGGAGTCTCTAGAGGGAATGTTTGGGGTTTTCTAGATTTAAGATCATATCATCAGCAAAAAGGAATAGTCTGACCTCTTCTTTCCCCATTCAAGCCAAGGAAACAATCAACAGAGCAAATAGACAACCTACAGAATGGGAGAAAATACGTGCATGCTATACATCTGATAAAGGACTAATAACCAGAATCTGCAAAGAACTCAAGCAAATCAGCAATAAAAAACAACCCCATTAATAAGTGGGCATAAGATAAGAACAGAAGCTTTTCAATAGAAGATAAACTAATGGCCAATAAACATATGAAAAATGCTACCATCACTAATCATCAGAGAACTGCAAATCAAAATCACAATGAGATATCCCCTAACCCTAGTGAGAATGGCTTTTATCAAAAAGTCCCAAAACAATAGATGCTGATGTGGGTGTGGAGACAAACAAACAGTTATACAGTGTTGGTGGGTATGTAAACTAGTGCAGCTTCTATGGAGAGTAGAATGTAGATTCCTCAAAAAACTAAAAGTAGACCTACCATTTGATCCAGCAATCCCACACTGGGTATTTACCTAAAAGGAAAAAAGTCATTTTATCAAAAATATATTTGTACTAGAATGTTTATTGCAGCACAATTCACAATCACAGAGATGTGAAATCACCCAAAGTGCCCATAAATTTATGAGTGGATTCATAAAATGTGGTATATGAATACCATGGAGTACTACTCAGTCATTAAATAAAAGGAATTAATATCTTTGAAACAATTTTGATGTAACTGTAGATCATTTTCCTAATCGAAGTATCACAAGAAGGGAAAAACAAACACCATATGTACTCGCTATTAAATTGGAACTAACTGATCAGCACAGATGGAAGTAAAACTCAGCGGAAATCATGTAGATAGGAGGGGAGAGGAGAGGATGTGTGAAATCATACCTAATGGGTACAATGTATACTATCTGGGTGATGGGCACACTTATTACTTTGACTCAAGCAGTACAAAAGCAATCTATCTAACCAAAACATTTTAACTTCCATAATATTCTGAAGTAAAAAGAAAAATTAAAAATAAATAAATAGTGTTTTTCCTCTTTATAGGTCATATTTTTCCCCTTCTTTATATACCTCAGTTACCCCAGTTATTTTCTTAAATGTATATATACGTATAAAATATATATATGTCAGACATAGTAAATTTTACCTTGTTGAGTAATGAATATTTTTGTATTTTTTTAGTTTTTCTTCAGCTTTGTGCTGAAACATAGTCAACTTATTTGTAAACAGAAACTTTCAGGTCTTAAAATGTGTCAGACAGGACAAAAGCAACATTTACCCTTGGGATAATTATTCCTACTACTGAGACAAGACTTTTCTGAGTACTCTACTTAATGTCACAAGTATTATAAAGCTGTTCAGTCTGGCATGGGAGTATACTCTTCCTAGCACCTGTGTGAGCTCTAGCTACTGTTTCTTCTAATCCTCATGTAGTCCTTTCTCCTGCCTCAAGTAGTTCCTTGGAAAACATATACCAATCACTACTCACACAAAGAATAGAGAACCTTCTGCAAATCTCCCATGTTCTCTCTCTGTGCATTTCTTCTCCCTGGTACTCTGGAATGTGAACTCAATATATATTGGTGACCCCCAATTCTCAGCTCCATCTCTTCAACTCAATGAGTTTGCTGGACTACACCTGGTTATCCACTTCCTGAACTGTGACCTGGAAATGGCTTGGAGGCAGTAAGCTGGGGCAATCAGCATGTACCTCATTTGTTCCTGTCCCTCATGAATCACTGCCATTCAGTAAGTAATACCCAATGTTGAAAATCATTTCATAGATTTCATTCAAAATTTTAGTTGTTTAGGCAGGAGGGTAAATCATATCTTTGTTATCTTGTTTAAAAGCAGGAGTCCAAACTCAGGTGTCTAGATAATTTCACTTAGAAATTTGATGGACAAGAAATGAGATAAAGATGATGGCCTGAATGCTCCCATATTGAGACAGAAAAAGTGATGAAAAACTTATGAAAGGAACAAAGTGGTACTGATCATGGAAGGAAGAAGAAAAAGAAAAAAGAATACCAAAGGTTTAAAGTAGAATCAAAAAGACAGAGGTAATCAATGATGTCAAATACCTCAGATAAGTTTAGGGATGGACAAGAAAAAAAAGTGTCCTTAGCATATCTTTGGGGTCCTGTGTCACAGTATGTTTGGTAATGAAGTAGAGGTAAATGTTTGCTTGTAATTGAGGTGCTACCACCTGTGATAGCCAATACAGAATATTCTTTCAAAAACTGTGTGTGTACTAGAAATAGAGAGGATGATAGAAAGCATAATGCTGTGAGGAATAAAGTTTTTGTTTTTTATATTTATAAGGTGGGGGGAACTGTAAATTGCTTATAAGCTGAAGGAAAAGAGCCAACTGTATTACTGAAAATAAAAACAGAAAAGATGATTAATGGAACACATTTCCCAGAAAGAGATAAGGCAACACTTAAGTTCACACAAAGGAAGTCTGAAAGGAAAGAGAGAGAAGTGGTGCAGACCCATATTTCTTTGTAGTTGCAAGAGGAAAGGGAAATAAATATACAGGATTTTGACAAATAGTTTCTAGCTTCTCTGTGAAGTAGGAAGGTAGTTTGCTGAAGGAATGCTAGTGTAGAATCAAGGGCATAGGGCAAGTGATGAAAATGTGAGAATATACATCCAGGGAATGGGTGAGAAAGCTGGCTACAGCAAACAATAAATCCTGGAGAACAATGAAGGTGTTGCTTAGCTGAAGACTTGAGGACTATAAATTTGAAGTAAAACTCAGTGACAGAATTAGATTTTTTCCCTTCAGTATACCACTTATAAGGCCTAGAAACAAAGAAGCATGATATAAATATAATCAAAATTGAAGTTTCTCAAGGTGTCTGTGATGGAAGAGAAAACAGGCAAGACTAAGAAGACAGAAAAGGAAGAAAGAAAGAGAAGACAGTTAGACTTAGCTGCTGCAGATAAAAAAGGCAAGTCACTGAAAATTGGGTGGGTGTGGAAGAGGAAATGCAGTGAGAGCGAGAGTGAGAAATGGGAACCCGAAGGCATAGGAAGTTTCCTAAGGAGGAACAGTGGACTCTAAATTTCACAACTGAAAGAACTGTCAGCGATGGCTAGCTCTGCTCTGTGACCTTATGTGCAGCATGATGCTGAAGTGGGATGCAGTTGATGTTCCCATCATAAAAATCAAATGGCTAAGGTGCTGGTTCATTTTGCAAACAGCTCCCGATATAACTCAAGAGACCTGACGGAGGGAGGCACATCCCAAGTTACTTGCCAAAGTGGTAAGAGACGTGACAAAACAACATCGCTCCGACTTTTCAAGGAAGAGGACTTTTGGTCAAGAGTAGAAGACAAATTCCCATTTCCACTCTCAGTATTAAGCATGCGGGGAAAAGAGAATGAACAGATTTCTCTGAAGAGAAAAATAATAGAGACAATGTCCTTGAGATCGTTCCACTTAACTTCATATATTTTATGTGTATACCTAATTGTTTCAATTTCAAAAAGTATTTTCTGACTTTGTCTCTGAATTCCAGAAAGAACCTTATTTAATTAAATCACACAGAGAACCCTAATAGGCTATCTACAGAAACAGGAGGAAAAGCATTTAGTCACATTAGTCAACGAGGACAGTGGGAATGGCATTTAGAAAAACCAGCTGGATAACAAGCACACAAATCTCCCTATGGGTCTATCCGAAAAGCAGTGTTAGACTGTTGGGAAGCCAGGTTGTTGTTAAGAATGCAAACAGCTCCAAAGAGTATCTATAAAAGAATTTTCATTCAAAGGATATTATGTTTTACTGTGGTTTACAAATACAGATTTCAAAACAAACAGATATTTATCAAATTGAAATGAAATCATCCCAACAGTTCTTGATATTCCAGAGAGGTACATCCTAAACTCTAGGAATATCTCCTCTTCCCCTAGGGCAAGTGTCTTGAGCTTGCAACCAGAGCTGTGGCTGAGGGCTATGGGTGAAGAAAGGTTAGCACTTGTGCCCAGAGACAGGTGCTGCCCTCTGTCCCAAGCTAGAGCTTTTGCAGGAACACCCACCCCCAGAGGGTGGAGGTAGGTGTCTCAACCTGTGGAGTCTTGTCGCAGGGAATCCCAGGTGGGCAGCACCATGGCACATTCTTCAGGACACTTATAGGGATGAGCCTCCCTCCCACCCAGGGGCAGAGATCAAATATTCCTCGAGATTGCTGGTTCACCTAGGTTGTGGCCTGACTTGAATTCTCCATTCTACGTGAAGTACAGCTTGTTGGTCTGGCAACTGGTGGGAGGGGAGCCCAGCAGCTGGTGCACCATATAAGCCTGCTTAGTCATGGGAAAGGGCCCTCAGTTGCCTGTGAGTGTCTACAGTGGCCCCACAGGTACAGATCCCTAAGCCCGAGGAAGAATTGTATTTGATAGCAAATTAAAAATATGTATGTATTTCAGGAGAAGAGGCATATATATATATATATATATTTCACACACATACACACAAATATATATATATACACATACATACATATATATATATATATATTTTTTTTTTTCCGGAGAGAGAAAGATTGCAAAAGAAAGAGAAAAGCTTTATATTTTAGTACATTTACTAGTTTTTGTTTCCTACTATTTGAACAAGGGGCCTTGCATTGATTGTCGTTTTGCACTGAACTCCACAGTATATGTAGACACCTTTGCACAGAGACTTCAGCGCAGGTGAAAATTAGAATAGATAAAGTCATTCACATGCATTTGACAAATTCAGCAGAAGATTCGTAAGTACACTCCAATTTTCTTCGATAGGTAAGTGCCCTCTTTCTTCCTATGTATATAGTTCTGTGCCTATTCCAGTCTATGACATTATAAATGCTAGATACTAGAAAACATGTAAGGTGCAACATTTATGAATTGAATGACATATATTAAGTATCACAACTTTATAGTTTGTTTTGAAATCTGATAAAACTAATTCCAGGAAAGTTAAAATTCTAATGGGTACATAAAATCTCCCTTCCCCATGTACTAAAGATAAGGTAATGTCAATGCTGAATCTATTTTATCTTATCATGTTCTGTGCTTTGATGTAATCATGAAAATCCATCTATGGTAGGAATTATCATTATCTTTACGTATGAGGAAACTGCCTTACACGGTTTATGTAATGTCACTGGCTAGGAGATGGGATGGAGTTGGGATTTGGTAGGCCAGCCATGCCGTGCTATACAGAAAATCCTTGGTTTGGGAATCATGCTGAGATTTAAAATTCCTGTATGATTTTTAGTTGAGAATGATCAACACTTAAGTGCACATATAGTAATAATATTCATCGGGCGTCGGGCAGATGGGAGTGGGGAGGAGAGGATGGGTATATACACAGCTAATGGGTGCGGTGCGCACCGTCTGGGGGATGGACACACTTGAAGGTCTGACTTGGGTTGGGCAAGGGCAATCTACATAACCTAAACATTTGTACCTCCGTAAGATGCTGAAATAAAAAATAATAATAATAAATAAATTAAAAAATTAAAAAAATGCCCAGAAAAAAAAGAGAAATGTGATTTTAAAAATAAAAAAATCTACTGATGTTTTAAAATAATGCTTTAACTAGTTTAAATCAGAAAGTTCCCCCCTTAGTATTTTTATCCAGCTTCATAATTGACAAATAACAATTGTATATATTCTAGGTATAAATGGTGATGATTTGAGATATATATATATATACACACACACATATATATACACACATTGTGTAATGATGACCCCAATCAAATTAATTAACACATTAATCACCTGTTACCAACCATAGGTACTACTGTGTTTGTGTGTCTGTGTATGTGTGTGTGTGTGTGTGTGTGTGTGTGTCTGGTGACAACACTTAAGATCTGCTCTTATCAAATTTCAAGTAAATAGCATGGTATTATTAGCTATAGTCACTATGCTGTACATTAGATCCTCACAATTTACTCATAACTGAAAGTCTGTACTCTCTCCCAGTTTTATTTCGTATAACCTGTTTTGATATCCCAAATAAAATTTAATAATTATCAACTAATTTTCAAAGAATGCATAAGACATTACAAGATGCTAAAACATAAATTGTGTTTTAGTATCACACTATACTTGAAAATTGCATTTTAGACATTCTTTTCTTTAATACAGTATTTTTTGTTATAATACATATTGAACAAATTTACTAAATCAAAATATATTATAAATAGAGAATGTCTTTTTAAAAAACGATTCTAATTGCAATTCTGCTATCAAACCTAACTAAAACATGAAATTGGTTTCTTCAAAACTGAAATAACAAGTGGTCGTTTTATTCATAGATTACTTTAAAAATCTTATTAATTTTTTCAACGAACTTTTTTATTATGGTCATTTTAGTTTTGGGCGATTATGATTGTTGTCTTCATATTTTCATTGAGGGATCTCAATATTTTCTGCAGATTATACAAACAATGTGAATATGTTACCAATAAATATAGTCAAACAGAAGAAAAAATAAACTTTCCATAGATACATAAGGAAAAAGAACTCATCTATTTTTGAAAAAGCATTTTATTTCCAGAATTTTACTATTGGTTCAGACTAGAATGTACGCTCCCAAGACAAGAAATGAGAAAAACTTAAGTGGTAATTGCTGAAGCAGAGAGACCATTTAGATCAAAGAGATATTGCTTAAAGGGCTAAAGGTAGAATATGTTTTTATTGTAGCTTTTAGCTTGCTTCAAGATCTATTGCCTTTAAGGTTGAAAAAACACTCCAAAGGGGGCAATAATGATTCAAGATACAGACATTATACTCTACCGGTGATGTCCTTTCCTATCCTCCTGTAAGTGGTTTTCTATTACTGATGTACACCAGACCAAATTGTGTATCTTTCTCTATGAATAATGAAAGCAGGCATAAGCACAAGAACTGTAAGAGGACTGCTGTAAACAGATACTTCTGTTTCATTACCACTGTTTTATTAACAAATTACTTCCATTAAACACATTACGAGGTTGCAAAAAGCAATCCAGAATGAAATAGTCCAGTCCTAAATTTTATTTTGTAATGAATTGAAGAGATTTGTCTGCAGTAGGTTCACTTCCTCATTGTTTTTCTGACTATACTAGTCCATTTTGTATGTTGAATTGTGAGTGTGCTCTCTCCAATAAGGCTTTGTGAATCACTTTTTCTAAAGGAAAAGGATGTTCCCAGTTAAGAGAAGATACACGTATTTTACCTCCTAATGTGAAAAGACACACCTCACACTAGGACAATGTGCTCCACAGCCCCATACTTCCTGCTGTAGTTATTTTATAATCCAATCGTTTGGGACAAAACTGTAAGCTTTTTCAGCAGTCATGACTTCAAAACTTACTATTAGTATTATTTTAATCTTAAACCCGTACTTCACCTGTGAATACTGAAACTTTAACCATCTAAATTTCTGAAAAGATCCCTAAAGTGTCCTATTTCAAACAATTTTAAGTGAAGGGAACCAACTGTGGAAATTGGCTCTTGCATTTCAGAGTCAAAAGATATTCAATGTTACTTGGGGGGTATGCAATCTTTTCTTTAGGATATAATTTTGAGAAGAAGTGATAGTTATGCTCGTTTTTATTGTTGAAACTTAAAAATGTGTTGGTAATATTATGCCAGTCCCAAAGTCAATTTTGAAGTGGGTTTGGTCTGTGGAAACAAGAAATTTGATATTCACAGTTGCTAAAGGAATCTAGTGCTGCAGGACAAGGACTCCCCTCAACATCCTCAGATGCACAGACTCAAAATAAGGGGGAATTACATAGAATTGATTTCTATTAAAATGAGTGCCAAGTATATAATTGAATAAATTTTGATTAAAAAAATTCATTTGAAATTAAACCTCCCTCTCTCTCTCAAAAGTTCCCATATTTACATAATGTTTTATTTAAACTTCCTTTACATTATATATTTAACAGACTGCATAAACAAGGTTCTACCAATCAACATTTTACATGCTAACTGACAAATATAATTAAATTCTATAAAATACAAAATATTTTTATTTAGTTCTTACATGATTATTTTTTGTGTACTTCCAAAATAATGCAGTATGTTTTTTCTTGGACACTCAAAGTATTTATAATTAATTTGAAAAAACAAGGAAAATTATAAAATAATAATTAACCAAAGAAATTACTCATTCTTTTACAACTTTTTCTAAATATTAGTTTTAGAAAATTAATATTTTACTGTTTATATGGTTGTTTATTTTTTTTCAAAAATTATCATTTTAAAAGAAGAATTCTAGGTAACGAAGCTGAATTATATAGTCTACATTCTTCAATATTAGATAAAATGAAAAATAGTAGTAAAAAATCTCAACAGATACAAGCAAATCAAGTTAGAAGTAAAATTTTATGCCATAATCCTTGAAAAATTTTGATGAAGGAAAGAAACAAAACGTTCTGCTGCAGCAGTGTTTGTGTTATAACAACCCTACGTCATTTGAGGCAAGACTGGGAGTCAAGAAAATCTCCAGATTTCTCAACAATGTCTATCAATTTGAGAATAAAGGTAAACGTGTTTACTAGGGGGTCTAGGAACAGCAGAGGCTTAAACCCTACAGAATAAAAATTGCTAGTCATTTTCAAGTGCTGCATGATGAACTAGAAAGAAGATCTGAGGCCCAAGTATTCTGCCAAGGGATTGCACTTCTAGCTAAGTAGAGGGAACCCTTGTTCATAACATTTCACGTAAATGAAAAATACAAACAGTGCTCAGGATATCCAACAAAGACTACATGTAGTTACAGCAAAACTCTTCAGCCAAAGTGGACCAAAAAGTCATATCTCAAGTCACAAACTATAGTTGAATGAGGGAGGGAGTTAGGTTTCAGGAAGAGCATTTATAGAGTCAAGGAGAATTAATCCACATAATATAACACCACACAATTGTTTTGGTAAAGTTAACCACATGCATGAGCAAGATGAAAAGAAAATGCATAGCAAAGCATGTTACAGAACTAGATAAAAGAAATATACATCACATTCTTAAAAATGTCAAAGAGCTCAATCTAAAAGATAACTCAATGCAAGGAAAAAAAAGCAAAATCTCTTTGAGTGCCTCATAATCAAGAAAAACTAGAAAGGTTACAGTTAAAAGGACCAGAACAAACCTTATATAAATAAAAACTAAATTACAAACGTTAAGGTCAACTAGCCGTGCCTGAAAATCACAGAGGTATAAATAAGCCTTCCACTGGGAAGGAAGTATATAATTTAGCAATTAAAATGAACATTGTAATAAAAGTATAAATGAATAGTAAAATGGCACAGTGCATTTGGGGCTTTTTTGTTTGGTTGGTTTTTTTGTGTGTTGTTTTGTTTTGTTTTGTTTTGTTTTTGAGACAGGGCCTCACTCTGTTGCCCGGGCTGCAGTGCAGTAGCATAATCATAGCTCACTTCCACCTTTAAACTCTGAGGCTCAAGTGATCCTCTTGCCTTAGCTTCCCGAATAGCTGGGACTACATGCGTGCACCACTATGCCCAGCTAATTTTTTTAAATTTTTGTAGAAACAGGGTCCCCTTACGGTCCCCAGGCTGGTTTCAAATTCCTGGCCTCAAGTGATCCTTCTGCCTCAGCCTCCCAAAGTGCTAGGGTTGCAGGTGTGAGCCACCAAGCTTTGCCGACCTTGCATTTTTTTTTTTAAATCTGGAATAGCATAAGAGATCTGGAAACGTATTGTAATTATACTATGAAAGCTGAAAAATAAAGAATTCTTCAGGATCCCTGCAGAAAATATCAAGTCACTCAAGAGGTGGGCGTAGTCGTATTGGCTGTAGATTTTTCCTAACAAATTTCAGACACCAGTGAACAAATTACCTATATGTTTGAGGGAAATATATTATAACACATGAATATTATAAACTACTTTATTTTACTGACATATAAAATCACTACAAAGATATTCTCAAAACTTAATGAACCCAAAGAATTTGTGTATATCTATATACTAAGATATCAGCAATTTTATTCTCCTAATGTGTTGTTTCTAGATTGAGATACACTTTGTTATTTTGCTCAATTCTTTTGCTTGCTTCTTAATGTTTGATATCAGTTTGTATAAAATAATTAAATGATTATTCTAAAAAGTTTAAAATGTAATTTTAATGATTGCCTAATATCCGTTTTATTAATATAACTCAATCATCATGGTTTACATTTCATTTATTTCTAATTTTTTGCTACTATAAAATCATATTGTGATGCATATCTTTATACTGTATATAAAACTTTGGATCACTGATTATTTCTAGGAGCTGATTCTTAGAATTACTTAAAAGAATGACATTTTAAACTTTCTTTAGATTTTATTGAATTGCCTTTCAGAGAGATTGTCTTCATTTACCCTTCCATAAAAAGTCAAATGCAGAATTTAGTTTGATTGGTATTTTATTATTTTTATTATTAATATTTTTATTTTCCTGGATTATTGGTAACAAAATAATTTGATTTTAGTAGCATACATTGTTAGTCAAGTTAAATATTTATTTTATTTTCTAGTTATATTTCTTATGTTATCTTTACATATCCACCATCTGTTACTGAAAAGCTTTTATATATGTTAAAGATTCTGATTTTTAGTCCTAATACTTGTAGTTTTCCTAGTCCTTAATTTAAATTTAGATTGTAGTAGTGTTCTTCAATATTATTTCTTTTTATTTAGTAATATATTGAATTTGTTTTATTTTTAATTACTTAATTTTATTTCCTAATCACAATTCATCTCAATATTGACTTGAATTTTATTCAGTTTTGGTTTTATATTTTCATTTTATAACTTTGAGACTTTACCCTTTGTAAAATTTATTTTGGTATATGAGATAAGAAGAAAATTCAATTTGAACTTTTACAATAGAGAATCTTTTCCTGAACACCATTTTTGGACAATGGAACTCTTAATATTTTTCATTTTTTCATAATTATTCCTGGCCTGGAAATTAATTCTTCCAGATAACCTTACATAAATTTTGTCAAGTGACAAAATCAATACTTTGGGGATTTAATCTCTTTTATGTAACCTAATAAAAAATTTAAAAAGAATTCATGTTTTTCTAATCTAAAGACAAGTCATGATTTTTCATATATTTAAATTTAATTTATAAATCTAAAAACATTTCATAATTTCTTATTATGTAATTAATTTTTGTTATAATAATTTCCTTGTTATTTCTGTGACTTTTTGGAAGAGGGACTGTAAATGAAATCAATTTTCCATCTTATTGATGGTATGATTTATTTCAAATATTTACATTGTATACAACAAAATACTGAACATATATAAATTCTGAGAAGTTTTGGTTGATTCTCTACAATTTTATATGAGATATATGTGCATATATATGTATATAATATATTTAGATATATGTGCATATATAATATATATAAATATATGTATATAATTATATATGTTAAATATCTATATTTTTAAATTTGTTCTCTCTCAGTTATGACTCTAATTCTGTGTTATCATTCACTGGCCAGAATTGCCAGGACAATCATAAATAGTTTTGGCTAAAAAAAAATCATTTTATTATAATTTAAATTAAAATGAACAAAGACATATGTTATTCATTTTTATTATATTAATGGAATTCCTCTTACCCTAAAAATCGCTATATTTTTAATTACAGAATAATTTGAAATCTTATAAAATGCCACAAAGTTTTCATTTGGAATGACTTGAATTGTATTATGTGTTCTCTAATATCAAATCACCATTGTAATATTGGAATTAATTTATTTATTAATTCTACAATGTATAGCTGGATATATTTTTAAAATTTTTTACAGATTTTGAATGTATATTAGGATTGATCGATCTTTTTTTTCTGTGTGTACTAGAAATCTTATGAGAAGAATTGTGCTAGTTTGAAAAAATAGGAAATTTATTATTTGGTCTCTTCTGCAATTATCTGTATAGTATGACAATTTTCCTAATACCTGATAAATTTAGAGAATTTATCAGTTAAACACGTTAGAAAAAAGTGGATAATTTTTATCTCCCCAGGTATGTATCTACTTCAATGAAATTTTTCAAATAATAATTCCAGAAACAATTAATTTACATTTACCTGTAGATATATACCTTCTTCTCATACCTAATATATTACAATATATTTTGTGTTCTCTCTTCCTCTATTTGATGTCTGTGTGTATTTAAAGATACAGAGCTTAAAGTGAATTGCTTATATGTTTTTATTTCATAATTTATTGGTTTTATCCTTGTATTTCTTTTCTCAAAAGTGTTCTTGTATGCTATTTTATATAGTTTAACTGAATTTTTGTTTTTCTATTTCTAGATTTTTTGTTTTAATTAATGATATGAATTATTTGGTCTATTTTAACAGTTTCAAATGCAATGTTGACATGTAGCATTTATGAAACAGGTTGGATTAATGTTTCATTTTCCTCCTTGAATCATACATTATTTTTAAAAGATGCAAGGTGTATAGGATTGAATTAAGCAGATCCTTAAGTCACAATACATCAGCATCATTAGTTCATGAATGTCTTTCTTTTATTTTATTTTGTTTATTTTTTAATAATAAAATGAACATATAAGAATGAGCATATGACACAAGTATTAAATGACCATCATTAATTTACATGGTAAATTCTTCCCTGTGCTCCTTTCCTAGTTAGCTCCTCTGCCTCTGCCATATGTAGGTGTGTGTTTGTGTGCTTATTAACACAGAACTGAAGAATATATTATTATATTTTATCTATTTTTAATATTATATAAAGATCATCATTATACTGCCCATGATCTTCCATTCAATGCTATTATAATTAGATGGCCCATATTATTGCATATAACTAATTCATTTATGTTTCTTGATACATAATATTCTATTGTATGATTATAATGCACTTAATTTACCTATTTATCTTATTTATGAGATTTATAATGTTTCAGGATTTTTTACCTATTCCAGTGAAATGCTTTTCTGTACCTTAATTGTGCATGCTTCCTGGTACACTTCTGAGAGTTTCTCTTGGATAGATACCTACGAGTTGAAGTATTGAGTTATAGGAGAAGCTGAGGCTCAGTTTCACAAGGCAATGTCAAATTGTTTTCCATACTGATTGTTCTAATTTATGCTCCTGCCAGTATAATTGACCTCAGTGATCTACATAATCTGTAAAATTCAGTATAGTCAGGCATAATTTCTGTCTTTTGAATGGGACTAAAATAGTATCTCATAGCTATCTTGAATCACACTTTTGTGATTACTAATGAAGTTCAGCACATCTTCACATCTTTATTGGCCACTTTTGTTACTTTTCTTGCAAAATACCTGCACATATCTGAATATTGTTTCTATTATTTTTACTTATTTGTTGATAGTTCTATAAGAATTCTCATATATTGGAAAATGAATGCTTTATTGTCAGCATACGTTGCAAATATTTTATGCCAGTTTGTATTCTGTCTTCGTTTTCTCAAAAATGCATTTTCATGAGCTAATGTCCTTAAATCTTATATAGTCAAATTTGTAAGTCTTTTATTTATGATTGTTGCTTTGTTTCTAGTTTAAGAAACTCATATTTTCCAACTCCTCTTATGTAATAGTCACTTATTTGCCCCCAAACCTGCTATGACATCTCTGTAATAAAGCCAAGTTTCTCATAAGTAGGAGTCTATTTCATAATTATCTGTTTTTCTTTGTTAGCAACTGTATATCCCTGAATGACTTCCACAGTCTTAATATTTCGGTTTAATAAAAGGTTTTCAATCTGTTCCCTTTCCTCCTTTCCTTTTCTGGGGATGTTTGGGTATTCTTGGTCCTTTACACTTCCATGTAAATTTTAGAAATGGTCTACTAATTTTAAATGAAGCTTTTTTAAGCTACCCTGAATCTGGATTTAAGTAGTTTGATGCGTTTAAAATATTAAGTATTGGCCGTGCGTGGTAGCCTATGACTGTAATCCTAGCATTCTGGGAGGCCATGGCGGGTGGATCGCTCAAGGTGAGGAGTTCAAGACCAGCCTGAGCAAGAGCGAGACCCCGTCTCTACTAAAAAAATAGAAAGAAATGATCTGGACAACTAAAAATACATATATATAGAAAAAATTAGGCGGACATGGTGGCACATGCCTGTAGTCCCAGCTACTCGGGAGGTTGAGGCAGAAGGATTGCTTGAGCCCAGGAGTTTGAGGTTGCTCTGAGCTAGGCTGACACCACGGCAGTCACTCTCGCCCGGGCAACAAAGCGAGACTCTGTCTCAAAAAAAAAAAAAAAAAAATAAGTATTCTTCTACATGAACATTAAATATCTCTGCAATTATATAAGTCTTCATGTAAGAGTTATTCTGCATGGTAATTTTTGTGAGTACTAAGGTTTATAATTATTTAAAACTGTAATTAATTTACAGTTACTTTTAATGTGGTTAAAACAAAGACATATCTAAATTTTGAAATTTATTTATCTTTTCTCTGCCATTTTGATGATATGCAGATTTTTCCTCTAAAATAGATACATTATACATCTTTGTACAGATATATTAATATATAAACATACTTCTATTACAAAATTACATAAGTAATCAATATACTTCTTTATTTTTAACTCATTTTATTTTTCAAACAATAATACTGTTGTTTTAAAAAATTCCATCAATATTTTTTGTCTATATTTCATTGTGTTTATAGTATCTTTATGTGTTGTGAAGCCATCTTGTTTCCAAAAAGAATATTAATGATTTTTGAGCTTCATTGAAGATTGTAATCACTTCTATTGATATAAAGTAAACATTTTTTTTGGTTT
>CAUYSK010010357.1:0-74603 GCA_963575035.1 Avahi laniger | reverse complement strand
TGAGCTCAGGAGTTCGAGACCAGCCTGAGCAAGAGCGAGACCCCGTCTCTACCAAAAATAGAAAGAAATTAATTGGACAGCTAAAAATATATAGAAAAAATTAGCCGGGCATGGTGGTGCATGCCTGTAGTCCCCGCTACTCGGGAGGCTGAGGCAGGAGGATCGCTTGAGCCCAGGAGTTTGAGGTTGCTGTGAGCTAGGCTGACACCACAGCACTCTAGCCCGGGCAACACAGTGAGACTCTGTCTCAAAGAAATTATAAAAAAAATGTTGACATGCATAACTGTATATTCCCCAACTTTTTCCCTTGATTCATGATGAAGCAATTTTGACTACTTTATAAATTAGAACAATGTTTTTTTAACAAGATAATCTACTGAAAACGTTTTTGCAGTATTGTGATTGTGTGGTTAGAATTATGAGCAAAGACTGCAGAGTTACCTGCGGACCAGGTGACTTGTAGCCTAATCCCAACTCTGCTAGATCTAGAGGGACGTGTGACTTCAGCTGAGTAACTTGCTTTTCCTGATAACTTTTGTCCAGCCTCATAAAGGGCTTTTGTGAGAATCAAATGAGTTGTGTAAAAGCAATTTGAAACATAAAAAACACTAAAAGTTACAAAATGTAGTTGCCAAACGTCCTGAAGGCCTCTTAGTAGAACAAACCTGTGTAGCTGTTGACGGCTGTTTTGTTTGTTTGGTGTTCCAGGCGACAAGGGAAACTCTCAGTCGTCACTGCACCACCCTGGGTGACGCTCTCCGGAAAGAGAATGATTTTGCTCTTATAATCGACGGGAAAACCCTCAAGTACGCCCTAACCTTTGGAGTACGGCAGTACTTCCTGGACTTAGCTTTGTCCTGCAAAGCTGTCATCTGCTGCAGGTAAATTCTCCTTAGCATCGTCGGATCTGTAAAGAGTGACTCAATCCTAAACTCTTGATTTTCAAAGTTCCATAAAGTTATCCTATCCAGAATTCGTAAACATTAGGTTACTTACTCCTTCATTCGCTCAAGACTCAAGGTTTACAAACTGAGATTTGTCAGCAGAGTTTTTAAACGTGAGTCCTGACATTCGTTAATAAGCATTGTTCGTAATTTGAATCGACAGGCTTCTTGCCGTTACCTGTCTCTTAAATTGATCATTTTCCTGCATTTCCACCTGGGGTTATTTCTGTAAAAGTTCAGTTTTCTACACTTAAATCTCTGATCCCGCTTCTTGGACCTTATTTTGGGGGGATGGCGTGATGGAAGGTGTAAACCGAATTATTTTCCAAAGAGCTGGGCATTTTCTGAGATTTATTTATTGACTGCACTCCCTTGCCCTCTTAATTTATAATCTTGCCCATATCCTAAATTAGAATCTGTTACAAGTTATCAAGGCCTAATTCATAGAATTGCATTTTTGTGAACTGTGTAGCTCCAGTCCTTACTGAGTTTTTTGTCAGAGACTCTTCCCCGTCTCTTTGTCTAACTTGTTTAAACTCTGTCTTCCTAAGACCCAAAGTAGGTTCATGACTATGGTGACCCTCTGGTCTCCTCCCTTCTGGTCGCCATGAAACCGAAGGATTTTCCTCTCTGTCATCCGCTGGTTGGATCTTACCAGCTGGTCAGTCTGGGTTTCTCAAATTGATTTCTCTTCCTGGGAGACAGAATGTTAGCAAAGCTTCTGAAGAATTTCTCAGAATCTATGCTTTTGACATGATCTTTAAAATATTTGTTCTATTTGCTTTTATCATCATCTTCAAAAATATATTTACTAATGAAGGTTACACTTTTTAAGCCTTTTTTTTTCTGGTCTGGACTTATTCACTTAAATATCTTGTATACAATATTGTTTCTGACCTTACAGATACTTCCTAAATGCCAGTTGAAATATACTTTCTAAAATATAATTTAAACCATACTCAATAAATAAATACCCTTCGTAAACATCATTTCAGCCTATAAAATTATATCATAATCAGAGAATGAAGTTGCTTATTGTTCCCAGGAGTCTAATTATTCTAGTCCTATAATTTCTTTTTCTTCTGTGGCATGTATTAATATATATTATTACTACAAAGCTCTTGAACAATACATTGTACAGATGTTTAGTATTAGTGATAATCAGACTCTTTGTTTAATCATGAAGAAAGAGTTGGAAATTATTTCGACTCTCGTTTTTACTCTGGTATTCTTGTGCTTTTTAAAATCTGCTTTTACGGAGACTTTTCTCGGGTCCTTGCTAAGATCTTGACTGAGTCTGACCGATGTTCAGCTCTGACACTCTGCCGCCAGGATGGTTTTGTGCCAGGTTTGGTCATGCAGCCGTTTGCACTCGTGGGATCGCAGGGATCCACAGAAGATTGCTCAGAAGCACGTGAGCGTTAGGGCTGTGGGCCCCTATCTGGAAACAGAACAGAGACAGAATCCGGAGCTGTTGGGAAAAAAGTTCAGCATCTGTCACGTGCTGGGCGCAGAGCTGCACAGAGAAAGATGAGCAGGACCTGGTACCTGCTCTCCTTCCTTCACGCCTTAAGTCCAGTCACAGTTCGGTTTGAAAGACGTGGGAGGCCGGTCTCATGATGCTTCTGTTGCGGCGGAACCTCATTCTTAGAGCGTTGCTTCACCCGGCTCCTCCCACCATTCTTGCAAAATCGAACCACAAAATTAAACAATAGCAGAGGGAGAGAAAAACTAGAAAGCGCAGTCAAGGGAGGGGAAAAAATCTGTTCTGTGCTTGTGAAACTCCCTCCCGAAATCCTCGTTCTGGATGCTCGCAAGTCACACGGAGCTCCGCGCTCCCCGAGGCCCCGGCCCTGGGAGGGTCCCACACTCTGCCCCGCACGTGCAGCCCGGCGCTGACGCAGGGCCCGTAAAGACGTGTGTGGCCCCTTCCTCCCTCCGTCCCATTTTATGCGTGCTTCAGGACCGCGAGGGTCCCTGTGCAGACACTGAGTTTTATTTAGAGTTTTAAGGGGTTTTTTTCCTTAAGTAAAACATCTTTCCTCAGCTTTTTTCTTCTAATTACCTTCATCCTCTCGGTTTTCCCATGAGGACTGCGGTTCAGCTTCCGACCTGGCTTCGAGACTTGGTCTAAGCCCGTGAGTATCAGCGCCACGGCCGGGTTATGTCCCTGCACCTCCGTGGCCCGGTGCCCCGTGGCATTTACACAGCTGGCACAGACCATGCTCGTGTCATTTCGCTCACTGCCCTCCAAGTATCATTTCCATGAGACCGCGTCTGTCCCTGGGTGGGGTAGGGGCCATTCTGCCTATCGGTCTTTCCAATTCGACCCAGGTATCGCTCCTCGTTTCTCAGATGATTGCGATCTCCTGGCATCAGGAAATTCTCCATTTCACTCCATTATAGGATAGACGCTCCAGATAAATACTGAAGGTTATTGCAAAATACAACGCAGTACTGTTTCCCAAACTCATTTATGTTCATGCTGGTTTTATGGATTTTGTTTCCTCCCAGACTTAAGCTATTTTCCCATCGGTTCCTTGTCAGTCTGCACACATGAGCATAATTCGGAATCCGACCCTCCACTCTGGGCGTGGAAGGAAGTGGGGGGAAGCCGTCCCGTACTGGACAGGAGGCTTGCATGTCGGTCCCATCTTTAGGATTACGTCGGCCACTTGCTTCCCTGAATTATCAGCATAAGGGGCAGAAGGCAGTTTTTGGCGTCTGCCGCATTGACTCGGTTTACAGAGGTGAGCGTCGTCCCTTAAGAGTCTACGGCCGAATGGAAAGAAACGGTTGTTCTCCGTCGGTGGACATCACTGTCTCCCACTCACCGCTGTTTTCCGAAGAGAATGTTCAGAGACGG
Organism: Avahi laniger; assembly: GCA_963575035.1. Classification (NCBI taxonomy): domain Eukaryota; kingdom Metazoa; phylum Chordata; class Mammalia; order Primates; family Indriidae; genus Avahi; species Avahi laniger. Next base: position 70,793 of record CAUYSK010010357.1, on the reverse strand, counting down.
AACTAACCCCCCAACCCCAAATTTATTCAGGGTTTTGGAGTCCCGGTTTTGGTTTACAAAGTGTAGGATGGATGTTAACCTCAAATATTTTTCTTAAGCATATTAAACCCAAGAAGCAGAATGGAATCGATCACCAGTCTAACGAGTACTGTATTTTCATAGATAACTGAGCAGCTTTTGCTTTTGCCCACGTTTACCTGCGTAACCTGAGTAGTGTAGCAGGAAACAGGCATCTAGTTTTAAGGTAATTTCTGAGAAGCATTTCTCTTTATAAACTCCTTCTTTGTGGTCCTTCTTTCCCGGATCCCCGTGCTCAAGCCCCTGATTCTTATCGTTTGGTGCAATCACAGATACTTTTGGAGAACAAACAAAGACTATGGACCAGATCCTGCAGAAGGAATATACATGCACACAAACACGGGAAATTGCATACACAGTTTTAGAGGTTTTACGGACTCACTAAAGCTCCTTGGACTGGTAGAGGGGGGAAAATAAGCTCTGAGACTCATGGAGATTTGTGGGCACAGCTAAAATCAACACTTATCCTGGGGAACGGCAGTGCTGGGCAAGTAACTCCTGATCTCGGTAGCCAGTGCCTTATGCCCTGAGATCGTACAGTTTGTGCAATTGGTACAAAGGGGATTCTCAAAATGCTTCTTGTGGCTCTACCACCGCTGCGGCAGTTTAGGTGCCTGATGGAATCTCTCTGGCCTTGGTTTTGTGACGTGTAAAATTAGGAGATTGAAATAGAGCAGAGATTCCAATCTTTCAGGAAACCTGGATGTAGAAAGCAAACAAAAATGGAGCTGCTCTGACATAGAAAAATGGGAAACACACAACACACAACACACATACACGCACACGCCCCCTTCCTGGTCAACTTGTCCTAGCTTGAAAGCTTCTGGGCCGGAGGACCTCTCATAGCCCTTTCAGTTTCTGGATGGCCCTTCCTTCTGTCGGCCACTCTGCTAGGAGTAGTCTTTGCACCACTTGGATCAGCTTAATTTGGGAAAGCGTCTGTTCTACCTCTTTTAATATCCCCTCCAGAAGGGAGTGGGGCTGCTGCTCTCAAGTACTGATGTGTGTTAAGAAGCATGTGGTTTCTGAGGTCCCTCATCAGTTCACATAACCCAGCCTTTCAAAGAATTCTACTTTTTTTCTGTAGTTGTCAGTTTAGTTTAAACATATTTTGAAACTTATGTTCTGTGACAGTTGGTTGAAAATTGGCTTACAGCCCCCAGCTTTTAGACCGTCGAGTAATCACCGTTTTCCTGCGTAATTTATGTATTCATGTCTTCTGAAAAGCAAAAGTTAAATTGAAATAAGCATTTTTTCCTACTTGCAACATCTCTAATCAAAATTTAACCCCCTTTTAGGCCATTTTCCCCATAGCGTTAAAAAAAAAAAAGAACTTCGGTGAGTGTTGTCACTTGAGAGTGGCATTCCAGACAAGACCTTTCACCTTGCTTCCATCAAGGGGTCCTGCAAAAAGTCTAAAGGAACGCTGGATATTTTCTGTCATAGCGTGAGTGCATTAAATAAAGGGTCAAGGCAGATCTACTGCTTGAATCTTTGGGGATTGTCTTGAGCTTTAAGAATTTCTCTAAATAAACGTTTTACTGAAAAGGTAGTCATAGAGCACAAATGAAGCTAATAAACGCTCAACAGACATTCCTTTAAAGAAAAAAATCTGTGAGCACCGCTGGACGCCAAGCAGATGTTTGGCTTTGAAAAGACTTACAAACTGTTAATGAATGTCAACCCTATATTTGCTTCCAAGAAAATATGAATAAATGTTGGAAATGTTGAGAGAATATTTCTTTCATACGTGTACAGCTAAAAGAGGACACACTGAACAAATTTTACAACTTCATAAAATGCCCGTATTTTGCTTTAATGTAATAATCATCCGCCCAGCGCTGCCCCTCATCTGCTGTTCCACCTCTTCTGAGTGACGTTAATAGACACTTCGTGGCGATATTGCAGCCTCGTAGCCAATTACGCTGGGACACCACCAGGGAAGTCTGCGTTTGACAGGAAAATGTCTAAAAGTATATGCAAGATCTAAATGCTAAAGAATCCCTCTGTAATTCGATGTTGTAAAAAGTGTGTCTCCTTTCAGATAAATCACCATCTCCCTCATCTCCTGTTCACGCAGACACACACAACACCCCAATCGGAACTGCAGATTATATAATTCTGATAGAATACCGTTAGCCTGTGCTGGACAGTACAGTACATGACGCATACGTGAGCAGCTCAGCGAACCCTCACAAAACGCACACTCCCATGTTGAGCACCCAAACGTGACCAGCGCCCTGGAGGTCCTCTCTCTTTAGTTCGTAGCTTCCCAAGGGTAACCACTATCTGGATTTCTATCACCATCCATCTTAAATTCTCTCTTATTCGTTTTTTCTAAGTACCATTTTTAGGATTTGCTATTTAAGCTGCTGTTTTCATTTCGGTAATAAACCGATGATGAGTTTCTGGAAGTTTTAATATTTACGTAATTTTGGTGTATGTAACACAGACTTTTTTGCCACATTTTAATTCCTTCTCAATTGAAAACTTTATAAATGAACCTAACACAATTTAGTTCAAAAAGATTCAAATAAAGTCTTCTAAGTCATGTTTTTCTCTTTTCTTGTAATTTCTTTATTAGTCAACAGAATACGACTCAAGGGGAAATAGACTGATACTCACAGGAGAGATCTTAGAAAGTCTGCAAAGGAAAGCACAGCAGAATCCCTCACTAATATTCTGAGCTCTGCGTAGCTACCAGAAAGAGACCTCAAGCTTAGTAAATACTGGGGCTTGGTCACTATATAAAACACTTCAGGATAATTAAGAAATACTATATCCCTCCATGTTCTTAAAATTTTTTTCTAGATTCACCTTCTAAAGGCAGCTTCATAACAACTTCTAAGTTTACAGTATAAAAGCTTTAAGATAATATTGTATTATGGGTGTAATTTTAAGTGTATATGTAAGAATTTTTTTAGATTCTTAATCCCAAAGCACAATTCAGTAGGATAAATTATCATAGTTCTTTTGGCTACCTATAAAAAAAAATCCCTTAAATTTTTCTTTATTATATGTCTATATATATATATATAATGTCTATTCATATTTCATTCAGAAAGGTGATTCATTTAGTTACTCCCACTAAAAGAATGCAAAACAAGGCTTATATAAGATGGACCACCTATATGCTTCTTAGCTAAAATGGTAAAAATTTCCAGTGCTCTGATCTAACATTCACAGGGCAGTGAGAATTACTACATAGCAAATAAGAAAAATAATGAACAACATGTGCGGAAACTGCAGCCAAAATAACACTGGAAAAGCACATTGCACTCAGTGCACTTCTAGGTTGTATCGCAGAGGACCACCCTCTGTTTGTGGAGCCACAGGGAAGAGAAATGGACCTTTCAGTACATGGTGGATATGTAGTCTCTTTCCGTGGAGTCTCTTACTTCTCCAGAAGAAGAAAAAGCAACAGTGGAAGAGAAGAAAACTGCGAATAATTTAAACCCTGATGCAAACCCACAAGTTGTTAAAAAAAAAAAAAAAATCTGGGGAAAGAAAACAACACTTTTATGATGTTTCCAAAGTATACAGTGGGTCACCACTGGTACTTGTAAAGTTTAGGTTCTGAATCTTCCCAGCCATGGATGTGTGGTTTCGGGTAGACGTTGGGAAGAATTAACTTGTGTGGTAAGGTTGTTCTAGACTATTAAGAAAATTGTACGAATACAGAAGCAGGTAGACAGAAGTCAAGAAAGTAAATAAACTCCAAGTGGAGTAATCCTTTAAGAGGATTAAAACACAGCAGTGGGAAGAAATGCATTGTAGAGAAATTTGCATGTGAAGTTCGTGAAACGTAATACACGCTGTTTCTTCTACCTGAAGTGTTCTCTTCTGTCCTAGTTAAGGCCAAGCATAATTCTAACCAGTCAAGGAGGCCTCTTGCAGTCTGTGCTGATTTCTGAAATTATTAAGTGCTGGCAATTATATTAAAAAGCTTTGTGCTACGCTCATTTGTAATGTCTTATCGTTTTGTTTTTGCTATATCGTAACCACCTACATTGTAGCAAGGAACATTTTTTTTGAGTGGATGCTGTAAAAATGGTAGATCTTTTTAACTGACTTCAGCTTGACTGACTTAATCCCCTTCAGCCCCGTTCCCTCCCTAAGCCTCTGCAAGGTACACACGGCGTGCCGTGCCTGGAGCCCGCATGCTCCTGTTCCGTGTGCACACGCACAAACTTGCTTCCGTGAGCTGACTTAGTGCTTTCCAAGTGGTGCTTGTTCACTAATATGTTTATGGAGATACCTTAAAGAGATACAAGTAGAACTACCATTTGATCCAGCAATCCCATTACTAGGCATCTACCCAAAAGATCAAATGACACTCTATAAAAAAGACACCTGCACCCGAATGTTTACAGCAGCACAATTCACAATTGCAAAGTCGTGGAAACAACCCAAGTGTCCATCAATACATGAATGGATTAATAAAATGTGGTACATGTATACCATGGAGTATTCCTGTTGTCTTTCTTAAAGTAATCATTCAATTAAGTAATTCATAAGTCATTGAAATCATCTAGTAAAAGTTGTTGCTAGAAAAACCAGATACAGTGCTCTAGAAAGACTTTTTGAGTTGCTAAAAAAAATTGCCGTTGAATTTGGAGCGGGTGAGAAAACTATAATCCGGGGTAAAGGGTATCATTCCATTCTAATCTCCACTTTAGTGAAGCAAACCGTGCATTGTGTCTCACACATGAGATTTCTACAACAATGATATGCAGGATTTCAAACAGCAGATCCCTGTGAAAAGTAAGGTCCTTTGCCTTATGTCATGAGTTTGTATGTTTATATTTTGAGTTAAGTGTTTTGAGAGTGTGAGTTTTATTTTTTATGAATTTGAACTTACATCTGACATTTTTGTTTAGCAACCAGCTGTTCTTTCAAACCGTCAGGTAGGGCGGCTTCCACTGTGCCTTGAACTTTCTTCCAAACCAGTCACCTCCTTTTAGCTTGGCGATGAAAGCAGATGCACTTGCTAGAAGCACTCACGGTGCACTTTGCGGGGGGGAATGCCTCTCACTGTATCATCTTTTTCTCGTAAGCGGGCGTTTTTCTTGCTAAGGGTATCCTTACTCTTTGTTCTTAGCGCCGAAGTCAGCCATACCCACGGATTGGGGGAAAATCCTCAGCCAACCTTCATTTGGGTATATTGGAAATTGCACTTTCAAGCAGAGAAAGCAGCGGTTGGTTATAATCACCACAAAGAAAGAAAACTAAATTCAGTTCAGCTCTTTCTGGGGCTTCTTTGAATCACTGATATTAGCTCACCATACAGCTATTTCTTTCTTATTACAGATTCAATTTACGGAAAAAGCATCACCGTGTCCCGGTTCCGTGGACCGCACGGTGTGACTTCATCGTGTACTTACGCTGTTAGCCCAGGGAATTTGATAATGTTTTCAAATGCTTCTCTCTCCATGCCCATTCCCCATTTGCTTTCTAGATCATTCCTTGGTGAGCACTCTTTTTTGGCATTTACTAAATGCCATACATAGTCCATGTTTAAACTTTGGCCTGGAGCCAGTAGACTTACCAATTTATATTCGCCTGTTAAGAAAAATTAAATAGAATATGAAAATGAGATGAAAATTGCTTCCCCCAAAATGGGGGCTGAGAGTGAAAAAGCCCTTAATGGCTCAATCCTCATTCCTTCCCTTGCTGAGTTCACGGTTGTGTTATTTTGTACTATCGCCAGGCTCTGAAAGCAAATCCAAAGAAAAGATTAAAAATGATTCTTTCCCACAGCAATCATTTATTAAGTATCTATTCTGGATTAGGCACCAAGAATACAAAGAGGAGGAGACCAGTTCACTCTGCAAGCAACTCACCGTCTGGTGCTGTGATTCTCAAACTTGAAATAAAAACCAGAGCTGCTTGGCTGGAGCAGCTCAGAAGGGCACAGGGTGCCACCTCCGGAAGGCACAGGTTTGCACAGAGTTTCCACTGCCAGGAATTTTTCCTGTTTAATAATCAGGAAAATGCACAAAGACGTATTGATTCTTTCAGAGTAGCGATCTTCATTTTTAAGTAGATTAATAAATGATTTATCAGGTGTTTCAAAAGGTATTTATTAGCTATGCCACTTAATCTTGATAAAGAATTTAGCTCTGATTTATTTTTCTTGTTGACTAACATGATGTGTTTAGTCATTTCTTACTACTTAGTATCTTAATGGTTTTTTAGACCAATTCATTGTGTCGTCTTCCTGTCTTAATCACCAATACAGTATAGACAATATATTAATTATGCAATGCATTCTGTCATTGTCTTGGGTTTATTTCTTAAGTGGCTTTAAAAGTCTGTGAAAAGTTACTCCAAATTTAATACCAAGTATGATTTTGGCATAGATGGTGTCTTCTGTTCCGGATCCACATTTGTGTAAGGGGTTGCTTGATTTCTACTTGACCATTAGTGACTTTGGGAGAAAATGAAGCCCATGAACTATAACCAAACACCCGATGTTTACTTTGGTACAGCTTCACCGTGGTGCCTGAGAACGGGTTGGGAGGTTAGCCGATTCCCAGTTAGTTTAAGTGGAGTTTTAAGTTGTTTTAAGCACGTATTAATAGTATATTATCTTAAGACCAGCCGGCAGAAGCTCAAAACTTTTGCCTTCCAGGTACTGTAGGGTTTAGTTAGCAGCTATCATGGCATTCTTTTTAAATCAGTGAAGTGAAGAATTAGAAATTCTTGATGTTATTTGTTAGGAAGTGATGGAATTTCTGAACTCAAATGTTACCCTTTTATCAAATTAATGCAAACATCCTGGTAAGTCGGTGCTTAATAAAGCATTGTATCTTCTTTTGTTACCCTCCTAGGGGTTTGCGTCTGAGATTTTTTTTCTTTTCTTATTTCCTTCACGTAGTAGAACTAAACACTTGCAAACCTAAGACTTTTCCATGACGGTTCTTCTGCAAACTATCCGTTTGGATCTTTTGCTGCTTTTATCCTTCAAGACAGTGACATTTCGAAATCCCTGTGTTCAGAAAACAGAGGTAACCAATAATTTGTTATGATTTAAGGGTTTCTCCTCTCCAAAAATCCGAAGTCGTCGAGATGGTCAAGAAACAAGTCAGAGTCGTCACTCTCGCGATCGGCGACGGCGCCAACGACGTCAGCATGATACAGACGGCGCACGTGGGCGTGGGCATCAGCGGCAACGAAGGCCTGCAAGCTGCCAACTCCTCCGACTACTCCATCGCGCAGGTGGGGCGCCGTCCCCGCGAGGCGCAGCGCTCCGCTCGGTCACCTGGCACGATGGAAATGCTAATTTTTCTCCACTCTTATTTTAGTTCAAGTATCTGAAGAATCTGCTGATGGTTCACGGTGCCTGGAACTATAACAGAGTCTCCAAGTGCATCCTGTACTGCTTCTACAAGAATATAGTGCTCTACATCACCGAGGTAACAGCACATTGAATTTAAGACCCTTGTCGCTGACATACGTACATAAAGACATTTTCTTTATGGAGACGTTTTCTCATTGTTTTAATGTGTCCACTTTTTATAACTCGTTAAAACAAAAAGTTTGCCCGTCATGGAGAGTAATCGATGTTTAAATTCTAGCTAAAAATGTTGTGCTGCTTTGATAAGAAATGTTGAATTTGGACCGCTAACGAAGTAATGTTTTCAGTTTTAAAAGGACTTTAAGCTGGACTGCATTTTCTATAAAGCCCAAAAACATATAAAAGGAAGCAATACACCAAGGAGGGGTAATATACATGTGGGAAATTGTATTTAAAAAGAAAAGTGAAGGAGCGATAAGCACAAAACTAAGGACAGCAGTTCTAATCCTTAGAATGGGCAAAAGACAGAATCAGGAAGGATATACAGGTGACTTTGCTCATATTACTAGGTTGTCTTGTGGTTCTTTCAAAATTTAGATCTATACACAGATCCCTTGCTATCCAGATACATTTTGATTTCTGAGCTTGGTGAATACGAAGAATTTGGATAATGAGGAATTTGTCTAAAAATTATCAGAATATTTTATTCCTCTGGATAGCAAGAGATTTCTATAATCCTTTTCATGATACATCAAATATAACATCATTTTAAAAACGAAAACCCAGGTCAGAAACACCACTTCTTAGAAGGATGCATTTTGTTCTATGAACATTTTTGTAGCACCTACTGGGTGCGGTCACCGGGCTTAGTCCAGCAACTACAAAGTAAACCAAGCATGGTTCCTGTCCTTCAGGAGCTTGTGAACGGAAATACAACGTGAGCCACATGTGTAATTTTAAATTTTCTAGGAGCCACATTAGCAAAAAGCAAAGCATAAATTAATTTCAATATCTAGCTCAATATATTAAAAGATTATTATTTTGACATACAATCACTATAAAAATATTATTGAGATATTTTACATTCTTTTCTTTATCCAAAGTGTTCAAAACCTGGCATGCATTTTACCAATTTGGACTAAGCACATTTCAAGGGCTCAAGAACCACATGTGGCCAGAGGTTACCCCACTGGGCAACACAGCAATAGTAGATAAATAAGCAAACTGAATGGTTAATCAGGACATGATAAATACATTATTTGCCCTTTTTTTTTTTTAACATGTTTTATAATCAGAAGCTATATTTGTAATAATTAAACTCTAAGTGTGATCAGCTTCGTGGTCCTTTTGGAGCTCTGCAGAGGGTGGCAGTGTGCTCCCCGCTGCTTGTCAGGAAAACCTTCCTTCTTCTACTCCCGTCGGGGACCCACCGCGCCCTCGTAAGTCTGCCACGGGCTCCCTGACAGACATCTGTTCGCGACACTTAGCCCTCTAATCCGTTGACTGACTGTTTCTGCACATCTATCAGAAAAGACACAGCTTAACTATTTGCTGTATGGAAATAACATTCCATACTTTACACCAGAGAAGTAACACGCTAAACACACACACAAAAATCAGTAGATTCTGCATTTGCCCCGTTGACACGCTGGTTGCAGATTGCTATGTGTTTGCGTCAGCTCTTCTTCTTACCTCTATCAGAACGCTCATCTCCTTGTTAAAATGTTGACGGAGCATAGTTCTTATGATGAGGCTAGTAAAATTGGAAATCAGTTTTGAAGTGTACAGACAATCTCATTTATTGGTCACTAAATTCTGTAATTAGGTTACAACTCCTTAGGTAAAATTACCAAACACTTGGAAACATGAACAAGATACTTCATGAACTTACTTCCTGTTCATTATTGCTAGATTGGGTCTGGAAGTGTCTGTTTTGAGGAAAAATGCATTTCCCAGATGGTTTATGAGAGCCAAGAAAATATCCTCTGTTGCATATATAAATTTGTGATTCTTTTCTAAAATAATTATTTTTGATTCTTAATTCCCTCTACATATCTAGCTTTTCTAATTATAAGTTCTCACTCCAAAACATTGTTATTTAAAAGAATATCAATTGATAAAATTTATTTACATAAACTTTTGACGATACAAAGATTTTAAAGCCACTGCTGACAATAAATCTGCTTATAAAAATTTAATTTTATAAAGTGAAATAAGAGTACTCAATTTGCCACTTTTTAAATCTAGATTAATTGGCAATCAACAATGAAGCAGACAAAATTTATGTACTAATGGGGAAAACAAAATACATTAAACACAAATGAAAACTAAATCTGCATGCCTGTTTCAAATCTAGAAGTACGGGATTAGCTCTAAGTTTCACTTGGCTTTGAATTTAAAACCTCTTCGTGAGATCTTTAACACTGATCAAATTCTTTGCACCTCGAAAAGGAAGCGAGATCTAAACTCTACCGGAAATTTCATTTTTATTTTTCTTTTAGCACTTTATGGAGACGTATTTTGAATATAATTCAACTGTCTTGGAAATGAATTGACCTTTTAAATCAATTCCCAGATACCCAACTTCTGCCAGCTAAAACAAGTTCTGCAGATGTTAATGGCTCATGTCAATACTGTGAATGGATAGGCAGAAAACACATCACTGAATGTCCCCAGTGAGGACGACTGCCAGTCTCCCATCTCTGCTTTCAGTTTTTGTGCTGGTCAGGCGTGGGAGCAGAGGACTCATTGACCGTTTGTAAGCTGCTGTTTAACATGCAGAAATGCTTTATCAGGAAAATGAATGTGAAGCTTTAGCTGCCACGCCTCTGTTGGGAGATGGAATTTAGAAAATAATACCAGGGGAGGCAGGTCTGAAGTTTCTTTGCTAATATTGGTCTTGAACACTGTGGGTTTTTGTAGATTATTTACCAAAACTGCTTTTCCCATCGCTGTATTGCTCAGAATGTCATTGTCTAGATACTTCATCGCCGTAAATCACAGCCAGAAAAAATAAATTCAGATTTGGCAGGTGGTCACATAAAGCTCTTACTCGCGGTAGCCAACCAGCCACAGCCGTAGGTGCTCACTTAAATTATTGGCTCTTTCTAAAGAGGTTTTTTTTTTTTTTTCTCTGAAATGTCTGACTCCTTCCTGGCAGAATAAAACCTTTTCTTTGAAATGATTGGTCACATCCAGGTTTTCTGGTAAGATCCCAAAACAATGTAGTGTTTCCCGTTTCCAGAAGCTTTGATTAAAGTCAATAAGGTGATGCTTTCCCGGCGAGTTGTGCTGAGAGACAGATTCACTGCGAATTTAAAATAATCTAGATACCTCCCCAGTGGGACTGGTATTTTCTTTCTGCACACTTGGCTTTGGTTGAGTCAAAGGAGGGACTTTTATGTGTTCATAGTAATTTGGTGTTGTTTTATTTAGCATGGGATAAGTTCCTGATATATCATTTAACTACAAATCTCAATTTAACCTGAAATCAGCCTTCTGGTAGACTACCTCACTCTTTAAAGACCTTTTCTTTCCCCTTTAAAATAGGTAAACTTGAATGTCAAAATATTTGTGTGAAAATGTAGGGTCCTATATTGAAAGGTTCTGTTCTTACCTAGTCATTTTTTTTTTGAGGAAAAAACATTAGAATATTAACTTTTAAAAATGCAGTAAGTAAATTTCTTAAAACACATTTACCTCCCTTTCAGTAGGAAAAATAAAATGATAAAAATGTGTTGATAGCTTTCCACTTAAACAGTTTCTGTCATAAAGCAGTTAATTTATGCATTTTAAAATATACTTTGAACTCAGACATGTTGCTTTCTTTGCAAAGTACTTTGAATTTGAAACTTTCTGTAAATATTCATTGATTTGAGGGAAGGTCTTAAATTTCAAGCTCATAGTTGCCTTTGAGTCGGCGCCAAATGTGTACAGAGAAGCTACATTCACATTTATAAATGTTTACCCATGCACAAATTTATTAACATAAACTTCTCATCCTAGTATTGATTATTGAAGATGCATTTAAAGCTATAACCTTGAGCCAAATAATGTCCATTAGGTGACTATGGTATGCAGATAGCCTCGGCTTTCTTCAAACCCACAAAGATGGGACTGCATCTTCATAGCCTAGAGAGACGTAATTGAAAGTTCGTATTTAAAATTTCCTTATATTTCCATCATACCCCTGGAAATCTGAAAGAGCTTCTTAGAATGTATTAGTACAATAGATCACGGCTGCCGTCAGGGCAAACGGTCCCATCACCGGGAGTATCACAGACACGTATTTATATAATCCACATCTCAAAAAGGCCAAATGTGAAAAGACAATAGCATTAAAGTCTGTTTTGTCAACTTGCAAATACCAGGAAAGAATAAACTTAATTTCACATGAAGATGCTCCGTTGTTTTTGAATTTGCGTGGACCAGTGATCTGACTCCTCATTTCAGGGCAATGTTCAAAATTTTTCTGTAAATGCACGTAGCAAAGCAAACAGGAATTTCAGATTTGATTCTGATTTCTGTGCTTTGTTACTGTTGCTGCGTGTGTTACAACCCAGACACGATGTGGACTTATTTTCCATGTGCTATCGCTACTTTGTTTTCTTTTGCATCTCACAAAGCAGACGTTTGTTTTTTTACGTGCTCAATCGTTCTCTTACACTACAGAATGGAAGAAGATCAGTGTGGTACCCAAAGTGTTCACAGGGAGGCCAGCCTGGGTCCATATTGATAAATGATGAATTTGTAGCAGTTAACGCTTCCATAATGAGGTTAAATGAAACGTGAAGTGTAGCAAAGTCCCACCGACTCCGACTCCGATTCACAAATTCACGGAGGCGCATGTCAGGAATGCTTTCCTCCGACAGTTTGTGTTGTTGTTATTGTGATGTTTTGTTTTTGTCTTCGTGCTTATGTAATCTCATTGCCGGGCCAGCCTTTTTACTCTTAATTTTTACAACTTGATTTTTAGTTATATTTTAGGTCCGCTTTTTAAAAAAAAAATATTATTATGGATTTACTATAATCACTTTAATTTTCTTTATGTCTTAAACATGTTGGAGAAAAATTTCTGTTGTCCCTTAATTTAGTTTTCAAAGTTTTCTGTTTTAAAAAGAATTACAAAATATATAAGAACGTTATGTTCTAGTAATTAAATCTTTGATTTTATTAAAAAATACAATTTAAATGAAAAATATTTTAATGTATAAATTTAAATTTAGCATTCTGATGGCAGTAATTATCAAGAACTGTAAAAAAAAAAAAAAACCTTATATACTTTAATGCGTTAGTTCTACTTTAAGAATTCCTCCTAAGGAAAAAGAAATGCGTAGAGTTTCAGTTCAAAATTATTTAGAATAGCAAACCTGGATTAGTAAGCTAATTGTCCAAAATAGTTATATCCACTGGAGAGGTTATACATCCACTGACATCATTTTAAAGGATATATGACAACTTAAGAAAATACATATTACAGAATGATGAGGTTGGGCCACTATATACAGTAAGTTTCCCATAAGGTAAATTGCGAAGTTATTTAAATGAACTGTATGAATACAACCAACACGGAAGAAAATAATGATTGTATTATTACAGGAAATTATTTCCTGAAGATACATATTACTTTTATAATAACAATGATCTTTAAATAACTACATCCCGATAGATATTATAAAAGGTAATTAAAGCTGTGAAAATTTAATAGCATATAAATATATTCCCTAAAGTACCTTTGAGAAACAAGATTGTATTTAATTTTTTTAATCTGTGATTGCCTATTCCTATAGTTCCTTTTTGATTCAACAAGTAGAACCAATTCTGACTTAAATGCCTTATGAAAGTATCCTTCAAATCAAAAAGTAAAGCAAAGAAATGACGTTTTCGAAAGAGTCGTGAAAATAACATGTTAATGCTGCTCTCATGCGATGGTTTGGTATACAACAGACTCTAAGTAATGCATTTCTGTGTTTGTGTTCTAATTTGGGGAATTTTGGGTTGTTTTTTCCTAGATCTGGTTTGCCTTCGTTAATGGCTTTTCCGGACAGATCCTCTTTGAAAGATGGTGCATAGGTCTTTATAATGTGGTAAGTTTAGGACATTTGATAATCCCCGTTTTATTGAATTACTTTGAGATAAAGGTTCACCCTGCATCTGGCGCTTGACATAATGACCAGTTTGTGCACTTTAGATGTTTACAGCAATGCCTCCTTTAACCCTTGGAATATTTGAGAGATCGTGCAGAAAAGAGAATATGTTGAAGTACCCCGAATTGTACAAGACGTCTCAGAACGCGCTGGACTTCAACACCAAGGTAGGACACGGTGCCCTGGCTCACGTTCGGCAGGTCTGGCTTTCCTGCTTTCAGCACTCGGGGTGTCTGGTTTTCCAAAGCCAAGGAGACACCACCCTGAGACAACTCCAGGATGCCAACCAGGGCAAGTCATATTTTTTAAATTTCGGATATGAACGGAAAAGGTTTTATGTCGTTTGGGTTGGTTTTTTTTTTTTTTTGGTATTACTAAATTAAAACATAACCATGATCCACTGGGATTTGCAAGGCAGCAGGAAAGCTGGTCTGGCGTGCAGACGGCGTTGTCTCTCTGGTCCTCTGGCTTTGTCTTTGCAGTGTTGTGGGGAAATGCTCACTTTTCATAGAGCTTAGTCATCTAGGATGGACAAGGGCTGGCTTCCCGTGTGTACAGGGGTGAGAAGTATTATATCGTTCCGTACCAGTTTTCTATTTTGTCCTCATTAGAATTTTAGATTGGTTGAGTCCGACATTAACATCGTAGTCTCTGGGAACTAACTCATTGAATCATAATACACAGTGTTTCCAACCATAAAATTAAAAATACAAGATAAAAATATCTAACATTTTATCTAAAATCACGTTCTGGGTTTATATTTTACATAATAAGCTATAGGCTATTGCTGTCTCTTATGATACATGGTATAATATTTAGCCATCCCAGCAACAAAAAAATATTTCATCTTCTGCATGGTCTATTTTCCTGCAAGTGTATATTCTAAAGTTTCTCTGGTATTCATTAATAATTCAAGTTTATATTTAATGTGAGAAAGGGGGAAAAATTTAATATAACAATCAAGGTAGATGCCATTTTGAAACTCTAGCATTTGTGTATTTTATGGCATTATAAAAGCAACAAGTACAATACACCTTCACAGAAGTTTTTCCGTTTAATATACTTCATGTTTCTTAGCACGTTACTGATAATCAGATGTAATCTTAATTCAATGTCTTAAATATAGCACAGTTAATGTAGGATATTTTTAATATTTATGAATTCCTAAAGCTTTCCGAGGACATCTCGGTAAACCCAGTGAATGAATGGAAACAGGTGTTCTAGTGCCTCTTACGCCATAAATGTGCTAAGTTTATAGCCAAGAGGTCATTCTTCTTCCGAGACTCCGTCTTCACGAACACACCTTTGCACACATGCAACTCGATGGCGTTGTTTTCAGTAATTGAATTTGGCTAATTAAAAAAATAAACAGGATTCTTTATTGCTTCTGAAAAGTATTTTTAATGATCTCTTTTGAAACTATTACCACTTATAATATGCAATGTCTCTGCTTCTATTTTTAAATGTTTTATTTTTGAATTTTTAGAATTGATTTATGATATGCCCAGTTTGTATTAAACTCTACCACATTGCTGCAATGTTTTTCATTACCTGTGGTGGGTGTTTTCAAATGACGGAAAGTCACCATCGGGACAGAGAACAGTGGACTGTGAGCTCTTACTTCCCTGAAGAAGTGATCGGAGAGCTCGGGAAATTCCAGGCCGGCTGGTGCAATCATAGTAATTCTCGCCAGCCCGGACGGCTGTATCGGCCTCAGCCACGGGTTCCCGTCCGCCGTAGTGTGGGCTCCGTGGTACTGTCTTGGACGTTAACTTCCAGCCACAAACTTGGCCGTGTCACTCTTGCTTAAGAACATAAATTGATCCTCACAGGGTCACCAGAAGTCATTCCTAAAAATGACTTTCCCTGTCCTCTGTGAGTGACAGTTTGGGCACAGCTGTGGCCACAGAAGGAGCACACCAGCTAGTATATAGTTTTAATGTGGGAGCCTCATTTCTTGTATCTTTCGTTGTCAAAAATGTATTTCATTATCAGCAGAGCCCAGGCAATCAGAAAAGTCATCAGATCAACCCAAATAAGATACACGATTCCCATAGCCGTTTGAATATTTTTAGTTTGTATACAGAAGGTGTCAACCACTCTTTATAGGGTTTATGGATTTTTCTGATGATTTCAGTGAAAAGTCTTTGATGAAACTCACATAAGCATTTGAAAATTCAGGGACAAACGGCTACTGAATGCGTAGTTGTATACCCAGCGGTTGCCGGGGTCCCCAGTGCCAAAGTATTGTTGCCCTGAATCGGGATGCTTGCTTTTGTTATGGTAAAAAGGGTCGGAGGTTCCGAGGTCGTGACGGGGGTTAAAGGATTAGCATGTGACAATAAGTATCAGTCAGGAAAATGGAAAAGTAGAACTAATTTTTCTTGCACCCACCTGTGCTCTCTGTCAAATAAAAACTTGCGGTGGTGACGGAGTGAGAAGAGACAAAGGTTAATGAGCAACACAAGTTCAGATGTGTAATGTGTTGGAGCGTGAATTGGATCATACAGTCCAGCGCGGCTGGGCGAGCTAACAAAGAAATTGAGATCACAGTGGAAAATTTTGGGAGGCAAGCAACTCAATTTCTGTTGTTGGAACAGCTTAAAACTATTAATACACGCTGGTTTTATTTAGCGTAAGTTTTGTTTGCAAGAAGCACTTTTCAATGACAAACCGCAACTGTTTGGAAGGCCAGAAGAATCCCGAAGGTTCTTCTATGACTTAATCTTTCGCATCCATGTTACAAAGAACGTACCAGAGATACTTGCTCTCTTGTTCTTAGAATACAATAGACATAAAAAGTAGTAGCTATTAATTGATGTTATGATTATTTGAAACGTGGTATTAACAAGTGTTAAAAATTTGGGAAAGCCTTTAATAAATGCAGTCGTAATCACAATGTTTTATTTTAATGATTATACAATTTAAATGTTAGACTCGCTCTAACAAGTATGTATCTTCATACTCTAGAGAGTAGCGGGTATCTTTGTATCTCTCTGTAAGAGAAAACATTATATCTTTAGCATTGAAAAGTTTACACTTGTACATGGGGAAGAAAAAGGGATTCCCCCAAATTATAAACTTTTTAAAAGTCAGTCCTTCTGGAATTAGGAAAATAGTCTCATGTAAGAAATTTCAGAATCTGCACTTATTTTAAATTTTATTTTCTTTTTGAGACAGAAATTTAAACTTTTGCTATTTGATTTTTAAAAAATAGAAAAAATTCAAGTGAAGCTGGAAAGACATTTTGAGAACCATAAAAATAAATAAATGACCCATGAAAGTCTAAGAGGCAGAAAGTGTCTGTCAGTTCTATTAATTCGCGGTGGTGGCCCAACAGAAACATGTTTTGTGAATCTAGCTCGTAGATAAAAAGCAAGGTCAGAGTTCACAGAGCTAGTTTATCGCCAGTGGTTCTCATGGATTTTTGTTTTCCCTCAGGTTTTCTGGGTTCATTGTTTAAACGGCCTCTTCCACTCAGTTATTCTGTTTTGGTTTCCACTAAAAGCCCTTCAGTATGGTAAGTAGAACGGATATGAATGCTAAGAGATGACTTTTTACTTTTTTAGAAAAATATCCCATTGACAATATACGTTAAAAAATAAAGCAGTGTTTCATTTTGTGGTATTTTCCTGAACCTAAAATGCATGCATCCAAAAATTGTACACACTTTAAAGATTTTCATTATTCCTTTGGGAGCAAAGCGATTTAATATATGCAAAGCCTTTCTTCTTCACTTCTCATGTTTTCCAAACTTGCAGAGAGTTGAATTTTAGGGCTTTTCTCCCCCCCTGTTGATGTATAGTTTGAGGACAATAAGTGCTAATATTTTATGTAGCCTATTTTATTATACCTGTGAGGCTTGTATCAAGCTCTTGATACTGAACCTAATCAGACATGCTCGTGTTTTCAAGTACACTTGAGCCAATGTTTTGGATGAAGTTTTTAATACGTTTTTATGTTCATCTTGAAGTGTCAGCTTTTTCTCTGCTCATTTTGAGGGAATGATTTTATTCTGTCAGTTTGGAGAGATAGGATCATGGCCTGTTTCCTCCACACATAAAAATGATAAAATAGTCACTTTAGAACAGAGATCCCTGTGATTCGTAAGCTGGCGCTGCTGCGTCCCGGAGCAGACCTTGCCTTGAGGTCCCGGGGAGGACGCCAACCATTCAGTGTTGCACAACTGCAATAATGAAAAAGACGACACGTGCTCCACCCTAGGAGTTCCAGTCCCTTACAAGGACAGGCCATTCCTGCTGTCTAAGAGTTAATGGCTGCCCTGGCCCACTACATCCTCTTCTCCGTGGGTACCCAGAGTGATTCTTTTTTTTTTTTGAGACAGAGTCTCACTCTGTTGCCTGAGCTAGAGTGCCCTGGCGTCAGCCTAGCTCACAGCAACCTCAAACTCCTGGGCTCAAACGATCCTCCTGCCTCAGCCTCCCGAGTAGCTGGGACTACAGGCATGTACCACCGTGCCTGGCTAATTTTTTCTATTTTTAGTTGTTTGGCTAATTTCTTTCTATTTATAGTAAAGACAGGGTCTCTCTCTTGCTCAGGCTGGTCTCGAACTCCTGACCTTGAGCGATCCTCCCGCCTCGGCCTCCCAGAGTGCTGGGATTACAGGCGTGAGCCACCGCGCCCAGCCAGAGTGATTCTTATAAGACACAGATCAGACCAGGTACCTCCCTCCCCAGAAACCCACAGAGACTTATCACATTTAGAACAAAATCCTCCACCTCCACCCTATTCCCCATTCTTCACCAGATATTTGAGCAGGCTCTGCCCACCACCCCAAGGTCTATGCTCAGAGAGGCCTTCCCAGATCACCCCATCCAAAAGATCGACCACCCATGTATAATAAGTTAGTGCAACCACTATGGAGAACAGTATGGAGGTTTCTCAAAAAACTAAAAATAGAGCTCCCATATGACCCAGCAATCCCACTGCTGGGTATACATCCAGAAGAGGGGAATTCAGCATCCTGCAAAGATATCTGCACCCCCATGTTTATTGCATGTATCACTATTCACAATAGCCAGGATTTGGAAACAACCCGTGTCCATCAACAGATGAATGGGTAAAGAAATTGTGGTACATAAACACAGTGGAATATTATGTAGCCACAAAAAAGAATGAAATCCTGCCATTTGCAACAACGTGGATGGAACCGGAGCACAGTATGTTAAGTGAAATAAGCCAAGCACAGAAAGACAAATCTCGCATGTTCTCACGCATATATGGGAGCTAAATATTAAAAACAGCTGATCTCGTGGAGACAGAGAGTAGAATGCTGGTTACCAGAGGCTGGGAAGGGTCACAAGGAGTTGGGGATAAAGTGGGGTGGTTAATTTACCCTTTTAAAGTGTGCAATTCGGTGGTTTTTAGTATATTCACAGAACTGCACCAATACCACCACTGTCTAATGCCAGAACATTTTTATCATTTTTATCACCCCGTCAGCAATCACTCTGTTTCTCCCCATCCTCCACCCAGCCCCTGACAACCGTTAATTTTTCTGTCTCTGTGGATTTACCTATTCTGGACATTTTGTATAAATGGGATTATATAATATGTTCATCCGCATTGCAGCATGAATTAGTACTTCATTTCTTTTTGTGGCTGAATAATGTCTCGTGGTGCAGATATAGCACATGTTTTTGTCCATTCATCAGTTGGTGGACAATTGAATCACTTCCACTTTTCGGAGCCATGACAGGTTGAAGTCCAGGGTACCATTCAGGATACCCCAACTTTAGACAGATTTTCCAGGTAAAGTTTATTTCCAAAATGTAAAAGCAATATAGGTATGAAAGACAATCTACTAAATTGCTATTTCAACATTCTAAATAAGAAAAAAATTGATACCAAAAATAGCTCAAACCAAATAGAATCCAAAACAGCAAGGACAGAGTTTGAAAGGAATTCCCAAGTGATTTCCTCTTCTGGAGAGCAGATTCTAGATCTCTCGTTGCCCGTTTCCAGGAAAATGCCTGAGTAGCACCTTCAGCTAAAGCAGTCCACAGGAGTGCTGGCTGCAGAGACCAAGTCTAGCCAGCACTTGCTTTCTTTTGTTAGAGGATGAAGGATGTATATTGTACACTGTTTTACAGGTCTGATGTTGAGGGGTTTGTAGTTGTTTTGCCCTTATTTTTCATTTTTAAAGAAGGAGGGGTTGGGAGAGATTTTGTAGTTTTTGAAAAGAAGGGGTACAGAAGAACAATAAACATGCAATATAATATGTAGCTGTAATGAATATTCATTTATTCCCTTGCCTTAGCAATCCTCAAAGAGCAGTCTGTAGACTCCTGGGAATACCCAGGACATTTTGGGGGTCCATGACGTCAAAATTTCGTAGTATAAAATTTTTTTAATAGTATTAAAACATCATTTGTCTTTTTCACTGCTGATGCAAAAGCAATAGCGGGTACAGCTGCTGGTGCCTTAACACGAACAGCGGTACCCGTGGTTCCGTTCTTCACTGCCGTGCGCCCGGTTTCACTTTCTGTGCTTGAAGACACCATAAACCCAGCGTGTTTATTGAGGCTTGAAACTTGGTACGCGTCGTACTATTCTGTGTGGCAAAGTGGGACGTGTATGTAAAGCAGTTCTGCACACCAAAGCGTGGCGATTGTCTCAAGGAATAGTGGATTCCACGTGGATTGTAGTGAGCTGAACCAGTTTCTTGCATGAGGTTCTAGAATCGTGCGTGGGTGAAAGAGCCATGCAAAGTACAAAGTGGACCTGTGGATTTTAATGCAATACAGTAAAAAAGCTCATTGATACAGTCTCAGATTCCATACTGGCAGCTCACCTTTAAGAAACTACCTGTTGAGTTTTGATGTTGCATCAGAGAACACCCACAATTATTGGGGTACATTATGAAAATACTCCTGCCCTTTATAACTCCATCTCTCTGCGAAGCTGGATCTCCCTCATATATTTCAACCAAAGCACCATACGAGAATCCAGCTGCTGTCTATTAAGCCAGACATCGGAGAGACTGTAAAAATGTAAAACAACGCCAGTTTTCTCACTTGTTTTTTTGTTGTTTTGGAAAAAAGTTACTTGTCAGAAAATCCATTGTTTATATTATCGTGTTGGGTCTTATTTTTATGTGAATCAATATATAATTTTAAATTTTCTGTTCTAATTTCTGATTTGGTAAATCTTAATAGATATTAATATAAAGCACCTAAACCAAAGTTTTTTGGGATCCTGGCAGGGACTCAGAGACCAGAAAGTACGAGAACGAGTGATTTACCTGAATTATCCAAGTGTGAAACCTGCCTCTCACTGCCAGGCACTGTGCTTGGTCCTTTACATACGTAACCTCCTTTTCCCCTCAGCCCTCTCCAGGGTCGGTAGGTTCAGTCCTCCCAGGTCGAGAAACTGAGTCCCAGTGGAGATTGACGGTCTCCGTCTCCCAAGCCCACCAGCACCCCTCTCCCTGTTCATGCACGCTGCATTCTAGCATATTCTGTGCTCACGTGTTAGGCTTTGAATAAATGTTGTTGAATATGTGCATAAATAAAATACTGTATTATACCTGCCGTTGATATTAAATTTTCCAGTGGTGCCAATAATTTAATTATTTAGTTTTTAATTTTCATTTGATTTTATCAGTAGTAGTAATTTTTGTTTGTTAGCTACCACTCCCTCCGTCTAAAGCCGTGTTTATTAATTATTGCTAGAATAAGAAAATACTTTAAAATAGACCTCTAGATTCAGCCAGACCCTCAAAGAGCCATTTGTCTGGGATCATAGTGGGGCTTCTTGGCCCTCTGGGAGTGTTTATAAATGCCTTTCGGTCCCATGCGAACAACTTTATTGAGGGACGGCCAGAAGGCTCCCTGTGACCCTCATCCGTATTGTTGACAAAGTTCTGTATTCAGGTTCAGAATGCCTTCCATCTTCACACTCGAAGCTTTAAGCTTTGTTTGAACAGTTAGTTTGATTTTTTTATATTTTTATCTCATGGACCCTGAGAATTGGTTAATAAGTCAGGTCGTCATCTTCATGTCAGCTCTTGCAAATTTATTTTTAATTCGTGGACTATTTCATAGCTACTTTATGAGACTTCTTAGTATTTTTGATTTTTGTTTTAATTAACCTCATTTCTGACTCCGTTATGTGTCCCTCGGTTCACCTTCTTTTGTTCAAAATTTCTAAATTGATTTCTCTTTGAAAGAATTCTGGAAGAATCTCATTTTCCTTTCTAACAGGCTTCTCTTTTCCTGCAGGTACTGTATTTGGAAATGGGAAAACCTCGGATTATCTGCTGCTGGGAAACTTTGTTTACACTGTGAGTGCAGCACTTTCTCCCCATTTGAATATAAAATCAGAGCCTTTCATGTGTGCTTGCTTTATTTTAAAATTTAAACGTGTGCATTTCTGGATTTAAGAGTTGTTTACAGTTCCCTTGAAAGATGAAATAACTACGTTTTGACTTGTAAGAGATTTTTATATTAGGATTCTAAATGTCACTGAGGTTCACCAACTTTAAAGGACTTCGATTGCTGTTGTTTTCCATATTTTCTCTTTACTCTTACTACCCTGTTTTTTTTCCTTCCTTTTTACTTTCTCCTCAATTTTACATGACCACTGTTGTTAATATTTTCTTGCTTTCCTAATTTATGGCAAATATCATCGACTTATTCTTATATAGCTTAAATTAATTAATATTTGTACTTCGATAAGTTATATTTCTACAGATACTAACCCTAAATTGCCATTAGCTATCCTGCGAAGAAAGCTCAACTGTCTCACTTTAACCTGACATCACGACTCCACATCTGGCCTGTCTCAGACCCGCCGTAGCTACCGAGCTAACTCACCTGTGTCTTCCTTTGTCGGACACACAAAGCAAGCAGAAAATGATCTAGTGGTCCCAGGGTTTAATTGAGAGTTATCCATTCTTTATAAATCCCTCTTTTAGTCATTCGATGAACTGTCGTGTTTATGAAATCAAGTGGCATTTTCCCTTCCGTTTTAGTTTGTGGTGATAACCGTGTGTTTGAAAGCCGGACTGGAGACCTCTTATTGGACATGGGTAAGAGCATCTCTAATGACAACTTATGCATTTGCTCCAGTTTTTTGGTTATTTTTCATGCTAACTTAGCGTGTCCCTTTATCCTAGTTTGCAGGTTGTTAATTATGGGGTGTCAGGGTGGTGGGGGGGAGAACTAGGAGTTTTGGTCTTGTTACCACGAGACTTCTCAGAGCCCTTAATATATTATTGAATAACAAGAGTATCCCAGAAAGCGAGGAGACTTGGAAACTTGTTTGACTACAGATCTTTTCTTAGAGGTGTCACAGACCGCATTCTGCAGAAAACCCACTGGAAAATTATTCCGAAGACCGATAATATTAATGAAAGATCTGTCCTCCGACTTTTATAAATACACAACCTGGATAAAACGAGTTCCATT
Organism: Avahi laniger; assembly: GCA_963575035.1. Classification (NCBI taxonomy): domain Eukaryota; kingdom Metazoa; phylum Chordata; class Mammalia; order Primates; family Indriidae; genus Avahi; species Avahi laniger. The sequence continues at coordinate 47,838 of CAUYSK010010357.1, read as the reverse complement.
TTAGATGCCTTTTTTTTGGCCGTAGATCTACATCCAGGTGGAGACCCATTAAACAAAAAGAAATTCAAGTTTTATGCTCAAAAGAAAGATTGGCACAAGAAATTTGCATTCGACAGTCATTTTTGCATACAGATAATGTTCTCACAGGCCTCTAACATCTTTCAGCAATAGCGCACAGCGCAAAAGTAAGGGAGGCTTAAAGATGGCAGAGAGTAAAAAGATAAAAGGAGAAAACCGCCAAAGATGTAGAGAAGGAACAATTAGTTCTGAATTCCGGTACCGTAAACATCGTAACTTTTGTAGAAGAGATGAGCGCTTAATGAAAGATCCAATTTAAAAGAAAAAAAACACACAATTATGTAGAAATGCCTAGATAATATTTCTACGGCTGTAATAAAAAGCTAGTAAGAGAGTTTGTGGAGGTTTCGTCAGTGTTTGTGCACTCGGTTCACCCCACTCGCGTTCTTGCTCCGCAGTTCAGCCACGTAGCCATATGGGGCAGCATCGCGCTCTGGGTGGTGTTTTTCGGAATCTACTCGTCTCTGTGGCCTGCGGTTCCGATGGCCCCTGACATGTCGGGAGAGGTAATGTGTGCTAATGACGCGTGGTCCAACAAAACCCTAAACATTGGTACTCACTAATGAACTTTAATCATTTGGCATGATTTTCCATCTTGTCGATTTATATAAAAATAGTATTTGACCATTAAAAAGCAATTTTCAAATTGCACAGTTATGAGTGATAAATCTTGAGAGAATATTTTAAACTTGAACATTTTACTTAAATCTGACTTAACCTTCCATAAACACAGCTAGAACAATAAAATATGGTTATCAGGAGCTTGAATCTCGTTAAGAATGTCTACATAGAAGATGCTGTTTCTAAATCCGACCGTAAATTCACAAATACGTTTTGGATAAGAGATTTGGGGAAATGGTGAGTTTCTGTCTTTGGGACGGTCTCATTTCTGCCGTTATCTCTTATTCTAAAGAAAAGTACGCCGTCACTAGATTAAGTGCGCTTTTTGAGTCGTCTTAGTGATAGCGGTTTGGTTTTCATTTTGAAAGAATTAGGGCATCCGACCTTTCAGCCTTATCATAGCGCATTTTCGGTTCTGTCTTTCAGGTTCTTGTTACGCTGGTAGGAATTGAGTTATTAGGTGTTCGTGGGGGCATGTCAAAAGATCTCCCTTCTTTCAGAAGAGAGTCCAGCAGTAGGAGAGTTTATGGTTTCAATTGCAGGAAATTTGACATAAAATGTATAAAAGAAAATGTGGAAAACATTTCAGGGTTTCCTGTGACCTCACAGCAACTTGCAAATCGAGGTAACGTGAGCCCCGTTATAGGACATCATTATACTGCAGTGACCAGAACGCTTTCCAGCGGTTTCCATCCATTTCTTGCCCCTAAGTACTGCCCGAGTACCTTTCACTTTTGGCAGTCTGGTTTATAGATCATTTTCATGAAATTTTATCTGACAGCATCCTGCTTTTTATAAATCAGCAGAATGAAGACACATTTAAAAAATTCTGTGGTTAAATTTATTAGAGAGAGGCATTATATACTATTACAGCAAAACCAGACCTATCAAGGAGCATGGACTTCCTTTTGATAAACATGAAGGCTTCTTTCGAAACATGTCCTGTGAACCCTGGAAAATTCACAGCATATATTTTAAGAAAAGAGAGAAAGCTGTGAATGCATCTCCTCCTTCCCTTGGTTTCTGTGTTCTCTTTTCCTGAAAGAAATAATATCGATGATGCCATTTGGAAAATCCAATTCCATTCTTTGTTTTTATTGGATGTGCTCTGATTGGACCTGCTTTTTCCTGAGGTCGATTTTAATCTAATGTCTTTTTCATTAGGCATAAGTCTTTGCCTCGTTTTATGTCATTTCTTAATGTTTATTTTATTTTCAAAATGAATAATGCAAGATTTTTCAGACCCAGGTAGTTTAAGCAACGATGGCCAATAGGTTTGATGACAAGAACTGAGTTGCTGACCCCCTACCTCTAGGACAAGTGTGAAGTTTGACTGGCTTTTTGCCAGCCCGATATAATTCTGTGGTTGCCTGTAGAATTCCCAGTATTACCCAAACGCAAAACTTAGTATCATCTCTTGAGACCTGTGTGGATGCTCTGTTTAATTCAAAGTGAAGTGGACGTCAGTGCTCCAAGGGAACGTTCCTGTTCCCTTCATAGACGGGAAGTGCTAACACAGGTTCTTTTTGTTGCTGTTCTGTCGCTACTGATACTTTGAATATAGTGTTCAGGTAGCTGGTGCTCCACTGCAAATGTGAAGAATGGGTTAATTCAGCTGTAGACTTTACTAGCTTGTCCAAATGTAAGTCTGTCTCATCATTCAAAAAAAAAAGGAATAATACTTTAAATTTAGTGCTTGCAAAGCATTTTGGTGGGTGCGTGTGTGCACGTGAGCCTCACAGCGACCTCATAACAAGGCTACACCAAGAATGCCGGGCACATTCTCAAGGGAAGATCGTCTTCATTTAACTGTTTCTTGGGCACTAGAGTAACAGGTCCTAAAACAACATTGTAGCTACGTTCGGTTTTTAACATCTCTATTATAGGTATAGAGTCACTAGTTCCATCCCAACCCAGCTAGTTTCAGAAAGAAGTGACTTGCTCAGGTTCACACTTTTCCAAACTGAAACTTCTGTATCTTAAAGTTCTATATCTCATTCAAGAGAATAGCCAAATACATATGTATGTGCACACAGGCATATATATGTGAAAAATTCATTTATGTGCCAATATCTACATGTATATGTGTAAAGTTGGCCATTTATTCATCTGTTAACTTTCATAGCAATGTAGTATTGCAATATATTATGTATTACATATATATCATATAGTATTACATTTATATATAGTGTATATATACTATATAGTATTACATATATATGTATGTACTATATATAATATAGTGTGTGTATATACTACATATATACATAGTAACATATAATTGTAAGTAGCACCAGCCTAAGTGTCAGTATTAGCATCAGCTGACTGAGCACCTTTTGTGCAGTGCACACCATGGAACACAGCCCAGAGCTGCCCCCGTTACTCGAGGCTGTTCTGCAGGATTCCACCTGGCGTGCAGGTACCTTTCTGTCACGACCACTAGCAGGGTCATTAGTGTCTAATCCAAAGACCATCCCTGTGGGCCCCCACTCCTTTCCTGTGTGGATTTGGCAACCATTCCTTCCAAAATGTTACACCTAATTGTGTATGTAAGTATGTTTTTTTGCCTAAAAGCTTAACAAGGCCTCCGGGACGGTGCAGGTGGAGTGGAGTAGACAGAGTGAGGAGGGCAGCCCCGTCCTGCTCGGTGCTGCTTCTGGAGGGTTCTGAAGGCACCTCCAAGGTCGCCTTCTGGTTCCTAAGACTGAGATTCTCTTGTCTCCTTCTTTTCACTGTCTTCTCCTCGGAGGAACATTTTAAACGTTGAAAGGACACAGACTATTTTACTCTAGTTAGCAGGATCTCAGGGTGCAAATTATGCAGATTAGGCAACTTGCAGGTACAGGGCTCTTGCTTCTATGTTCAGCTGGGTGTAGATTCACACATAGAGCAGGATTTTACAGCCATTTCCAATTTATATTCTTAGTTCATCTTTTCAGCCCCCATCTAAAGACGAGCCGTTTGTCTCGACGTGCGGGAAGGGAGCCAACATTTATTGTGCACCTGCTGTGTTCTGCAGGTACGATGTCTGATGCCGGACACTCCTTGTTTCAGTTAAATCCATATTTCAAACCTTCGTGGTAAGCAAAGAAATCGCCAGCAACCGAGAGAATTCAACCCAGTCCTTTCTTTCCAAATCCCATCGGTTTCCTCTAAAATTTTGAAGAATTCAGTAGCTTCCCATTGGGGTCCGTCGCTCTGCTGTTTTTTACTCTCGGGTGGAAACCTTTTTGTCTTTTGGCCATCTTCCCTACATCCAGTTGACCTGCTCCCTCCCAGCTTACCCAGGGCCCTGACGAATTTTATCCAGATGTAGAAGTGCTCCTGTCTCTTTTTCAAAAATGCCCAGATTTTCTAATTCCCACTTTTCAATACCTACCTAACTCCCTCAACCCCATTTACAGAAATTCCATCTCACTTCCTATCCTAGCTTCTTGCCTCTTCTTAACAGCAATATTGGCATAAATAACGTCCATCTCATTAAGAAAAACAATGAACTAAACAAGCCAGTCATCAGGGAACACGTGGTTGCCGCTCAGGGCCCTGACGGAAGCACTTTCCATCTGTTCACTCATTTCATGTTCGAGCAGCGCTGCGAGGTGGGTCCCCATTAGACATGTCACAGACACAGAGTGGTTCCTTCACTTTCTCAAGGTCACACAGCTCCTAAGTATCTGAGCTGCAATTTGAACCCAGCCCGGGTCTGTCCCTTTAACTCAGGTACACACTGCCGCCTGTTCCTTTTCCGTTTCTTCTTTCCTCTTCTCTTTCCACTCCACTGTGGCTGTTCTCCTGGCCTTACCAGTTTTAAAGGTTTAAAGCCCTTTTAGTGTCAGTGCCAGAGATCTCAGTGCTCACTTCCATCCGGTTGGTAAACTAACCAGTCGTCCTCTGCGGATAATAGCTCCATCTTCGGCTGCCCTTACCTGCCTCTGTCACTGACCAGGGGGTTCTTTTCACGCCAGCCAATAGCTTTCTGCCCCCAGCCCCTGCCGCAGCTCATCCTACCTGCCTCAAGCGCCCAGAAAGCTGTTTCCCAAATAGTTCAGTGCAGACTCAGCTCCTCTCGCCCCAGCCGAGAGCCGCTTGTTCTCGGTTGGTGGGCAGGGTGTTCCCGCTTGGGAAACATTCCTTCCTGTAGTTCCGCACTTTGTTTCCATTGCAGCAATTCTGCATGGCCGCCCCCAATAGCGATTCAAGTGATAATGATTAACAAGCGCCCCGGTCCTGCAGATTGCTGCAATATTCAACTGTTCGAGAGGAAAGTATTATGACACAAGGGTGGGGGAGAGCAGGGATGAACTGCACGAAAGTAGACGACTGGAAAATACACCAATAAGAAACTGCTCAGGAAAAGAAAATAAAGAGAAAATCGTGTGACGAACCTGCCTGAGACTTTAAATATGTCACTGTCTTCCTCACCTCTCACGAATGTGGTTGTGATTTAAGGGGAGGACTTTTTTTCAGACCTGACTTGTGTTTTTTCACACCAGCACGACAATTTATGGGGCAGGGCGCTCCCTGGGGAAAAGTGCTATGTTACATAAACACACGCTGGCCTGCTTTTCCGACTTGTCTGAGCGAGGTTGCTGGGTACTTTTTTTTTTTTAATTTCTAGAAGAAAATATTTTAGAGCCAATATGATTAGTCAACCGGATTAAAAAATAAAAAGCTGCATCCAGGATCATTTCGTATCAGGATTGATACCAGAAGCTTAGAGCCGGCAGAACTTTTGAGTTTCTCGCGGCGTTGCCGACCAGCCTGCCGGGCCGTCCCGAGCGCCATCTGTTTCTGCTCTCCCGGGCCTGGGGGAGCTATGAAACTACTGAAGGAAATTGAAGTTAAGGAACGAGCGTGTGTTGTACCAAGTCTCAGATGTCTCGATAGAGGTTCATAAGGGCTTTCTGAAAAACAATAAAAATCTTTGTTGAACGCTTTGGTGTCACCCCGGCAGGAGAGGTATTAATAAACGACATTAGCGATACGATTTTCGTAAACTGCAATGTGGCCTGCTTTAATCCGACGTGATAAATTACTTTTCGTAGGAGGAATTTCCTGGCTAAAATGGTCCTTATTCATCTCTCAGCTTTTAATTGCCCGAATAGCCTGGGATAATTTATTGGTCAGCAGACCGGCCCTGGTCGACAGGGTGGGGCAGAGCTAGGGTACGATGGAGCTTCCTCCAGGGTCGCTGTGCTTGGCCAAGTAGCCTGGAGGGAGCAGCTGCCCAGGACTTTGTCAGATGTTCTTCACGGAGCCCACGATCGTGAGCCCGTCCAGTGAAACATGCCGTTGGTCACAGTCCTCGTGCCCCTGACGGTAAACGTGACAGGCAGACCTTCACAGTTCCATCAGCAGCCGGCCGGTGGCCATTCCCAAGCCCAGGGTGTAGGGAGAAGTCCGTGTAGAAATACGGAGAAGGAAAGGGAGGTGCGGATATGAGAAATGTCATCGTGGATCAGAACATTTGCAAACACCTCGCAGTGAGAGCTCCTTTAGAGTCAGTGCGGGAACCGGCATTGCGTTCTGTAGACACAGCGCTTTTTCCTGCAGTATACAGCGAGTGTATACTGAGTGTCTCGTGTGTGCCAGGCTCTGTGTTGGGCACTGGGGGACATAGAGATGGATGGAGTTGGTCCTCGCCCTGAGGGATCTCGTTGCTGTCGATGGGGCATCGATGTCACAGACGCGAGAGGTGCCGTGTTGTACCCAGACGCCGTCGCGGCGAGCAAGGTGCGAAAGCGGAACGAGTCCTGCTCTTGGAACGGCAGAGCCTGGACCATCAGCTCCTGCGTCAGTTCGTTCTTGCATTCATTCATTGCATAAATGAGTGGACGTCGAGGGCTTAATCAGTGCCGGGCACTGTTCCTAGTGACCAGGTTCGCTAGGCAGGATGGCCGCTGGAATTCAGATCGGGCACTAGGGGATGGGAGGGAGAAGCAGTCACTAAACCAGCTGACAGGTGACTAATGATGAATGAATAAAGATAATTCCATGCAGCAGCGTGAGTGACAGAAAGAACGCGAGGCCATACGGCAGGGAACAGGACGATAGTGGGTTCTCTAGGAAGATCCTTTTGAAGTTGGGATGAAACTCAAATGGTTCACCTGCGTGTGAAGAAGAACTTTCTAGGCTCAGGAACAGCAGGTGCTGTGCCCTGAGGCGGGAAGGAGCCTTTCCAGTCAAGGCAAGACCGGTGTGGCTGGGGCGGAGATGGCCGGGGAGAGCACTGTGAGGCGGGTCAGCGCGGGGCGGAGGGCAGACCACCCCTCCAGCCCGGCGAGCCGGCTCACGGGCCCCTGCAGCTTCTGTTTGAATGACAGGCCAGGCATTCTATCAGAAATGCTCATAAAAGAAATTGTAAATGACATTGTGCCATCTGTTTCAATAAAGCTCATACCTGGACGTAATTCTTGCATCCCATCATGTGTTAACATAAAGGGACCATCAGTGAGTGGCTAAAGCTGCCTTATTCTAAGTTAACAATGAAGTTCCCTAGCGGGTTTCATCCAAAGCGAGTTATTTTATGGCTTTTTTTAGTGTTTTTTTAACTGTGGGCTAAACAAGATCGAAGCTTATTTCTCTCCTATGTAAGAGAAGTCAAGTGGGAGGCAGGCAGTCTAGGACTAGAAGTCAAGTGTGGCAGCGGCACAGTCATGATGGCCAACCCTAGTGTACTTCCTCATAGTCTAAAATAGCTGCCTAAGCTCTCGCCATTTTACCAACGTTCCAATCAACAAGAGAAGGGAGAAAGATTAGCCCTTTCTATTCCAGGCTCCTTCCTAGATATTGCCACTGCATTTTTACTTAGATCTCATTGGCCAAAAGCTAATCACAGGGCCACAAATAGCTGCAACAAGAAAGCCAGAAGAATGTAGTCTTTCAGCTGGATCAGAGTGATTCCATCTAAAAAAAGATGGGGGAAAAGGAATAGGTTGGGGGGCAACTAAAAGTCTCAGCCATGGAAATCAATCATTTTTCTATATAATTCATGTAACTTTTGTATGCTTTTCTGTAGCTAAATGCTTTTTGAAGTTTTGAGTTTTCTAAAAATCATTTTCTACAGCTTCGAATTATAGGTCATTGCGTTTAACAGACTGAATTACTAGTAATCAAACTATCGATACTTTATGAAATGGTTTTTTAAAAGATTAGGTAGGACACATTGGCTCACACCTATAATCCTGGCACTTTGGGAGGCTGAGGTGGGAGGATCTCTTGAGGCCAGGAGTTCGAGACCAGCCTGAGCACCATAGTGAGACGCCATCTCTACAAAAAATAGAAAAACTTGCTGGGCCTGGTGACACGTGCCTGTAGTGCCAGCTACTCAGGAGGCTCAGGCAGGAGGATCACTTGAGCCCAGGAGTTTGAGGTTGCTGTGAGCTATGATTGACACTACGGCACTCTAGCCCAGGGCAATAGAAGGAGACACTGTCTCATCCCAAAATTATAAAAACCTATAAGAATGACATAACAAGTGAAAATGTTGATCATTGCAATTATGTACCCTGTCTTAGACAAGGTATACAGTAACATAACATTTTTAAATTGTTTCTCCTAATAAAAAATATTTTGTTGCTAATACTATCCTCATTTTTCTGTTACTTTTAAGTTTCTTAAATAGCACAATACTGAAGATTAAAATAAAAACAAATTCTGTTCTTAATTATTTTTACTCTGGGAACTGTATTCCTAGAAAATAATGTTTCAGAACCACACATTTTCTAGTGTTCTCAACGCTTTTTTAGAAAGACTGTTTTCTTTTGCCTGTTCCGTTCTCAGTGTGCATTGATACATATAGTCAAATTTTACTATTTTTGGAAAAAATTAACTTCTGATTGATCCAGGTCCCAACTAGCTCTTCCTCCTTTTCCCCCTGATGTGTTTTCTAGTCATTTATTTTTCTCATTACTCGTTTCGCCAGAGGGCAGAGGTGCAAAGGTTGTTTCTCACACGGTACGGCCAGATGGAATGTTGGTCTCGAGTCGCACAGGCTGACCACCCCTCCAGCCTCTCACCACCCCCCAAAAATGTCCAAGAAAAGATGCACATAAACACTGTAAGCTGGCATCTCATTTGCATGTTTTCTAAAATTTCTGTTGTTTGTTTGTTTGGGATAACCCAAGCCAAGGGTTCTCTTTGCCTCTGAGTAATCAAAAGCTGCTGAGAGTAATTACAAACATATTGGGGTTTATCTGAAACACCCTTCTCCTTAGCTGTTTTCTGGATGTTCTGCCCTATTTTTACGCAGAAAGTAATAATTTATCCCATAGAAGAGCCCAAATCAGTTCAATCCAGTCGAGATTTATGGAGTGCCCGTGGGTCAGGGTGTCCAGATCAGAAGGCTAAAAAGGAGAGTCCATTCCGAGGAGAGTGTGTGCCTTGAGGAAGCCAATAGATACTTAGGGAGTAAGATGCTAATTACTGTGATGCTAACGGAGGAGAGGGCACTCGACCCCAAGCTATCGTTTGGAAAGGTTTCTTGGTACTGCAGTTACCCAGCTGTGAGTGCCAGAAGGGCTTTCCAAGTAGAGAACAGCCCGGGCTCCGGTGTTTTTGATATAATCTGGGAACAGCATCCTTGATAGCTTGGATAATATTCTCTCAAATGGATGTCCATTAGCTTGACTGGCACATGGTGTCCTCTTGGCTTTGCCTAATGTTTTGTTATTTAAAAGAACCCTCAGGAATATTCTCATTCCCCCAGATTAGTCGTGTGGGATGTCAGCAAACAGTATATGGGAGAAAGTGTTCCATGATCGATAAATACGTTTGGGAAACCTTGCTTTAAAAAACTACTCAGTATGATTCTTCACTGTGACTTCCGGAAGCCTTAACTATGCTCCTCCACTGTGACCGTCCGAGAGGATGCTGCCCGTGGGCCCTCCTAGGTTGGGGAGGAGACGCTTTCAGGACTAGTGGCCACAGGACAGTGTCGTGAGATACTAACCTGTACGCAAAAGCTGTACCTAATTGGAACACACAGTTCAGAAGTTGAATTATCAAATTAGCAGGAATAAATGTTTATCCTTGGTGCACAGGGCCAAATGCCTTTCCCAAAGGCCAGCACTTTGCTGGCGGGAATATAAATTATCACAAATACACACGCCACTCCCCACCCTGCCAAACTGTGATTGTGAAATTTTAAGATCTGGTCTAATTTGCTAGTGTTTTCTGTGACTACAGAGAGGCTCAGCACTGCTCCCTGTTCCTGAGTACTTGTCCCTGCTTTTGCGAGTATCTTTCCAGATCTTTGCCCATCACGATTGCAGTTCTTCTTATGAAGAATTTAAATGAGCTATTTTTATGTTCAGATATTAACAGAATTTTATGTATTTGTAGCATTCTCCCAGTTTCTTGTTTATCATTTACTTTTTCAGTTATTTTTTTTTGAACATGTGGAAATTATATATTTTTGTGAATCAGTTCTTTACAGCATTTCCTTTTGTAGTATTTTCCACTGTTTTTAAGCTTAGAAAGCCCCAAGCTTTATCCAGATGCTTAATAATCACTTCTTAGATTTTTTCATTTTTGTTATCATTGCCAACATTAACTCTTAACCCCTCTAGATGTTATATTAATTTCTCTTAATGCACTCTCCTGCAAAAAAAATAACTATAACTAATGAAGTTTTGAAGCACTATCTTCTGAATAATTTTCCCTTTCCAAATTAACATTATGCCTGAATAGTCAACAATAATTTGTATGAAAAAAATAATTTTTTTCCATTTACTAAATTAGCAAATTGAGATGAATAATACATTTTTAGGGATCAGTTACTTTGGCCTGCCTTTCAGTATCACATTTCAAAATATTAGAGGAGACAAGCATACATTGTTATTGTGAAGAACATCATAAAACCTAATAAATTGACTTTTCATTTGATATTTGACAAAAATTTTTTTCCTTGAGGCTCACGGGACATCACTAGAAAGAACAACAGACAAGAGCGTTTAAGGAAATCTGAAAATCGAAATGAAGAAGGGAAAGTTTGTTAGTGATCAGAGTCGTCGACTGATAAAAGCAGCCACTTTGCGATCATCGGGTTTGGTTCTTACGATCTACTTGACAGCTGAGGAAACAGACTGAGTCCCAGAGCTGGGAAGGGCAGAGCCAGGACCGTCTCCGGGGCTGTGCATCACCAGCCCCGTGCCATGGGCGGTCCATGGATCAGTCTTAAGGCTCCCCCAAGGGCCATCTTTTTTAAAAGGCGTCTATACGTTATGCAAGCATAAGAGTCACAGGGTGCCACTCTGACGTGTATAGTGCAAACGTTCAGGCAGACTGAAAGACCACGTCGCGAAGGTTTACAGACAGGTGGCATGTCTAGATTGCTTCCCCCGCGAGACCGAACGTGGCCACCTCAAAGGCGAAGCGGTGGTCCTCCCGGGTGTGGGAACGTAGGTGCTAGCGGATCGGAAGGTGAGCCCCTCTCATCTGGTTGGCCCCTTGGCCCGGCCAGATGCACGGAAGCCTGCATCTTCTCAAGCGTTCTTTTCTCTGCAGGCTCTCATGGAAATTGCAGAACAGTCCCTCTGTGGCAGGTTGCGTTTTGGGGCAGCACCGGTTTGTTTCTGAAGCCCACGTGGTCGGATGCTGAGCCAGCGTCGCTCTGCAGAGACAAGCAGTTGCTTGTTCCCCGGGGGGCCTGTGACCCCCGGAGAACCAGCTTTGCAGCGCCCCCCGGCTGAGCCCCTCTCTCAAGGCCCCCGGGAGCCACTTTTGTGGCAGATTTGGTTTCACAGGGCCTCAGGGAGGGGCCTGGGGGGCGCCTTGGCACGGCCCACCGATCTCCCACTTAGGAGCAATTTGCAGACGGCTCCCGGAGGCCCGAGCCTGGCCCCAGCAGGCTGCTCCTGTCACCGCCATTGTGTGCGGGATCCTTCGCCTTTTCCCGGCTGACCTGCCTGCGAGTGCGGAGATGTGAAAAGTTAGAGACAAAACTGGGTTCCCCAGAGCAAGGGGGAGCTTTCTCGTACAGAAAGGAAGGAAATACCTCTGTGGGATTTTGCTTTCTTTCCCCCCTCCTCATCCAGAAAACACAAAGAGACTCTGTCTTTAACGCGAATGTCGGCTTTAAATCTCTTAGGTCTGGATTAACTCTGCAAAAGGAAAGGAGAAAAATCTGACAGGCTTTCAGATATGACGCAGAAACACTCTTCTCCCCTCAATTCACGTCGTTCGCTTGTAAAGCCAAGGGCAGGCGACTGAATGGTGGGCCGGGCCGCGTTCGTAGTTAGCATCACAATGGCCAGAATTAGCAGCGGAGTCTGGGCCACTTTTGCCTTTTCCGCCAGCAGACATTTGATGCCAGGTGGAAAAGGCAAGAATAAATCTTTTCTTTTCTTGCCCCCCGAATTAGAATATATTAAAAAAATTAAGCTAAGTAAACGGGGTATTTTTCATTACAGGACTTTGAATCTTATCTTACCTTTTCCTCCCAGCGGGAAACAGAAATTGGTTTTTCACAGTTGTTACCTTCCTAGAAAGCTTCCTCCAATCCAAAGAAAACCCGCTGCCTTGATAGACACTTCCTATTACATAGTTACTGTTGGTTTTCACTATTGAGGATGTCAGCAGACGTGTCAAAGATCATGTTTTGCTTATTAAATAAAGTGACTTTTATGGGAACTTTTGTCACCTTGTGGGTGTCCAGAAAATGGGTGCTATTCCCTCGAACCCACGTGGCAAAATTTATTTTCTGAAATGTTTTGGAATCGCGTTTTGATTTTAGTAGTGTTCAAAGCTGTTCGATCCTGCGTAGTGAAAAACCTTAGCGTCCTTGAACCGGCGGTCTGTGTCGATGAGCCCACGTTAATGTAGGAAAAATGTAAACGGAAGTTCATGAGTCTCTTAGTCGAGAGTCAAGATGAATAGGTAATCTGAAACACAATTTAAAATTAATCTTTATATTTGATAAAGATTGATTAGGACTGTTTATGGGTAAATGTGGAATTGCCTAGAAAAATTAAACCCAAGATTATTTTTAATTCCTGAATCAAACCTGACTTTTTTAAAATTCCTGAATGATTTTCAGTAGAATGTAAACGTGCAGGCTACTTTTTAATGGAATTATAACAATACCTTTATGGATTTAAATATGTACTACAGATCTACTCTTAACAAACAAATAGACTAAAAGAAGTGAAACTAAAATATTTCTTTTGGTTCTATTGTACAACACTATTATTTTTAAGCTCTGTGTAATCTAATTGTGTTACAAAGGTATTTTTTATTATAATTGCAAACAACTAATAGAATTCATTACTTTTTTAATCACAGAATCATTTTCTTTGCAACCCATAAGACTCCAATGTACCAATTTGGGATTTAATAGAAAGGAATTATTAAAGTTATTTTTAATATAGTTTTATTTGGGTTTTACATACTAGATATTTGGTTTGACTTTAGCAATAACATGTATGCACTGATCATTGAAAAAAAATTAAGATTATTCCTACCTATTATTAACCAAAAATAAATTGTTTTCATAAATGTCTTAATTTGATTATACTATAGTCATGATTTATCTGAATGATATTTTAATATCCTGTAATTTCATAAAAGTAAAGTTAATTTTCATTTGCCAGAAATAGTAAACTTAGTTTCTAACTATGTATGATTTATCTTACAAGTTATATTATTATAAGAGAATTTAACCCAGAGTATATTTTAAGTTTGCTCAAAAAGATTGATTTTGGTGTTCTGAGTTATAAAAGAAGGTCAAGGTTTATTACTTCATATACTTAGTGCAATAATACAAATTTCATATAAAAATATGAAAAGATTGGGTACATGATAAAACTTTGCTCTATTAGCTACTTAAGGGAAGAAGAGATTTAGTAAATGCATGTTTTAACGCCTTTAGTTTTTAATGCCAGCTATTTCATAAGTTCAAAATCAGAGTTATTGTATATTCTCTCATAGAATGGTATTCTTAAAATGATTTTACTTAAAATAATGTAAAACCTAAGCAAAAATGATGTATTTCTTTGTTTTTAAAGTAATGCTGTTTCCTGTGACTTTTGCAGGCAGCCATGCTGTTCAGTTCCGGAGTGTTCTGGATGGGCTTGTTCTTCATCCCTGTGACGTCTCTGCTTCTCGACGTGGTGTATAAGGTGTAAGTATAACACCCGGTCGTACACACAGAAATACAGATGCATGTTGATCCTCAGATTTCTCTAGTTGTAACATCAACTTAAGCAGGTAGAGTTTACAGGATAGGAGCTAGTAAAAGTAATTAATTTTAAATAAAGAAGAAAAAGGTGGAAACTAGATTCAAGAGCTAGAAAACTAAATTAATTAAAACTAAATAAACTAACTAATTAAACTAAAACTAAATTAATGTAAAAGACCAAATGAGAAGTAAAGTAGGTAGTTTCAATGAACATCAGAGAAAAATGCATTACATTGGAGAAAATTACATCAAAGAGTATGTTTTTTAAAGATTAACCCCAAAACCCATACAAGGTAGAAGAAAAAATTGTAATACCTCTAAACACATTTTTCTAAATAGTTATGAAAAGAAAGTTTTTGCTCACCTGATTCTAAACGTATATAGAATACAGAATGGAAGAAATGAAATGTATCTCAAGGATTGTAAGTTTTAAAATGTTATCTCTTCCCACAATAAAAGGTTTTATTTAAGTTAATTATGTGATGTTTATTTAATAACTATGAGAGTTTTAATATTATAAACCTAACCCATTTATTTTAAGACTATTATTCCTGTCTTAATGATCAAAATTACCGTAATTTTTTAGATTCTGTTAAAACTGCATGTACTCTGGTTACTTTGTACTTACCAACGGCACAATAAGAAACCAGACAACATCTTGTTATATAAAGTCATTTCACGTAAGCGTTTCGATGCAAATCTTTTTTTTTTTCTTTCTTTCCAGCATCAAGAGGACCGCTTTTAAAACATTAGTAGATGAAGTTCAGGAGCTAGAGGCAAAATCTCAAGACCCAGGAGCAGTTGTGCTTGGAAAAAGGTACGATACACACTGAATATATATTCTTTTCCAAGTGAACTTTAAATTTATCCTGTACTAGTGGTTGGAAATAGGTGGTAAAACTTGCATTTATTAGCACGGAGCTGGCAGCATCACTGACGGATTTGGGAAGCGAATCAAATCTGTCACTTTCTAAGCTGTGTGTGGCCTTAGCCAGGGTGCTTAATGCTAATGAGCCTCAGTTTCCTCATCGATAAAATGGGAGTGATAATACCTACCTCACGGTTAGTGGTGAGAATTGAATAAAATATTGTCAAGCACATAGCATAGTACCTGGTCCTTAAATGAGCATTCAGTAAATGGTAGTTGCAAATATTAGTGTGTTATTAAACTGAAAGGGAAGAAAAGACTGTTAGCTTGAAACAGTATCCATAATAAAATAGTGTATGCTCATAATCATTGTTTGACTTAGGACAGACTGCCCTCTAATTACATTTATAGTTCAGTAATTATCAGGAACTGACCTGGATACATACCATATATGAAGTGAGTGCTGTGCCTAAGTTCTGTACCACCCCTCCCAAGGAAAGCAACGATAAAAAGCTAATCGAGTTCACTAAATTCAGAAAGCGTTGTAAAAAAGAAATTAAAATCAGTTGAAAGCAGTCTGTGATAAAACACAATTATGAAGATAGTACCGGGAATTTGTTTTGGTTTTTTTTTCCCTCTTTCATCATACTAAAGTGAGCTAAAGTTTTGTCTACACCACAGGAAATGTCTAAGTCCTGGTATATGCCTCCTTAATCTGATTCACAGCTTTTACCCAGTTTGACATAATGGAGTTAGGTGTCGGACCGGGGACTCAGGCTGAGACCGTGGCCCCGGCTCTTACTTCCTCTCTTCAAGCCAAAGGGACACGTCACCCGCCACCGTGTGCCTCTGTTTTGGAAACAACCGCACCGACATTTGTTGAGCACTCACCGCGCGGCAGGTGCTTCATTTGCATTTTACGTGCTGTCTCCTCGAATCCCTGGACCAACCTGTGCAGACCCGTCATCTCCATCGTTTCCAGATGAGGGAGCTGGGGCTTAGAGAGAGAAAGTCCCAAGGTTCTAAGTGACAGAGCCGGGCCTGCAGCCCGTGCCAGTTATTTCCAGAGCCCCTGCTCCCAACCGGTCACTGTTCTGCCTCCTTTGGCCACTTTTTCAAAAACGTGGTGTAGCGGCAACTTGGCAGACTGCTGCTGACTCGGCAAAGCACTTACCCTCTCTGACTCGGTGCCCTGCGAACCTGCGCATGATGGGAATGAGAACACCTGACCCCCCTCCCCCCACCCTCCCCCTCACCTGCAAATTCACCTGACCGCATTCCTTGTAGGAAAAAACCACGGTGAATTCCCATCACCTGGGACGAAGTTCATCAGTTCATCTCTTTCTCTCTAGCGGTAAAAACGGATGCAATAAGAGTTCTAGCTCACGAAATTGTGAATGAATGGTTTTGAAGATGCAGTGAGTCTGTGACATACGTAGCCCCTTCCGTTCAATGAAATAAGTCAGAGAGACTAACAAGGAAAGAAGTGGTTTCTACCTTAAATGACCACCCACTTCTCTGTAGAAAATGCATCAGATGAACCTTCTGCTGCCGCCCAGCTCCTCGCCCTAAGATAGCTGCTCAGCGCTTCTCAGGAACTCAGGAACGAGTTAGCTGTGAGCTGAACTCCACAAAACACGCACCTGGGGCACGGCGGGACGATGGCCAGCACAGCCACGGTGGCTTTCTGCTGGATGGCAGCTAGAGCAGGGGGCGGGAGACAGGAGCTCTCAAAGGAGAAAAACAGCACCTGGATGCAAAGGTCTTCATGCCACGCTAATTATGAATACTTTCTAAGGCAGTTCAAGATTCTACTGCCAGGATTATTTTGGGAATCTTGGAGAATGAGGTTGATGTCAAATTTCAGAAAACTTAGCAAATTTTATCTATGTTGTAAAAAGGGGAGAAATTGGGAATTCTGTCTAACTAGTGTCTAACTAGTGTCTATCTAGTGATACCAGATTTTCTTTAGTTCCAAAACATCATGTCACTTTGTATCTCTCAGTCTTCGTACTGACCGTTCCTTGTTTGGGGGCCAATACTCCTCTTACAGACTGGGCACTCCAGTTCTCAGCTTTCAAAACTTAGTTTGGATGCAATTTCCTCAACTTTTCACATACAGTTCCTAGCCTATTGTCTCTATACTTTTATACTCTGTGTAAACTTCTTTTGCTATTAATACATTTATCACATTGCATTATGATGTATGTGTTTACCCTGTGCTTGGTTGTTTCTCCAACTAGACTGAGCTCCTATAAGGAGAGGCTCATGACTTAGCCACAGCTGCAGCCCAACACCTAGCACAGCTCCAGGAACATAGCAGCTCTCGATAAATGTTTGTTGAATGCACGAATGCTCAGGAGAATGAACAAAGGAATGAATGAATGAAAGAGTGGAAGAAAGGATTGTTGAGTGGTGGGTGGTAAATTGAGGGCTGACCTGTGGGCAATGACATCAAAATCTGGTACATAAAAACGTAGAATTATATAAGTTACACTGCCCAAAGCAGGATTGTTTACGTTTTTGTCATAGAATGATGCAATTCTTAACCTTAGAAAAATCTTGCAAGTTGATCATTCCCAACTTTTTTAATCTTCACTATGTACTACTATGAAGTTCAAGTTATGCATAAAATGCAAATGTATCAGAGAAACGGTAAATTGTAAGCCCTGTATGAAGATTAATATTTACAATAATTTCTCATCTTTTTTCATTTTCAAAAATTAAAACATCTTAATTAGTCATTTTAAGCAAGAAAATAGTATGCCTCTTACTGTATTATGCAGGAAATAGATACATTCCCTTAAATTTTAGAGGGGAAAGTATGCTTCATCAATGTAAGTATATTGTTTTAGAGCCATGGGTTATGGTAGAAATCTACTTAAGTCAAAAATAGCCTAAACCTTACTCCTGAAGGTTTAAAATAACCCAAACCATACGTCTGAAGGTTTCAGCCTTACCCAGCTTGTTCAAATAAAGGATTACGGACACTGGGCTCACTGGAGACAGGGCAGTCATTTTTGTTTGTTTGTTTGTTTGGTTTTTTGAGACAGAGTCTCACTCTGTTGCCCGGACTAGAGTGCTGTGGCATCAGCCTAGCTCACAGCAACCTCAAACTCCTGGGCTCAAGTGATCCTTCTGCCTCAGCCTCCCGAGTAGCTGGGACTACAGGAATGAGCCACCATGCCCGGCTAATTTTTTCTATATACTTCTAGTTATCCAGATAATTTCTTTCTATTTTTTTTAGTAGAGACGGGGTCTCACTCTTGCTTAGGCTGGTTTCGAACTCCTGATCTCAAACAATCCGTGCATCTCAGCCTCTCAGAGTGCTAGGATTACAGGCATGAGCCACCGTGCTGGGCCAGGGCAATCATCTTTGAATGTCACGAGTGTGTGTGTGAAGTAACGCATCTTATAGGTGGGCGAATGTAATAATGAGACATAACTTTCTGTATTTGTAACTATAGACATTAGCCAGCATATCATCAGGGATTCCTAAATAGAATTTCATCCAAGGATTTTCGGGTCAGTCCTCACGGGTCTGTCCATCACCGTGGTTTGGCCCAGAGCCTTAGCGTAAAAGAAGAGAGTGGGCACGTGCGATCACATGGCTTGGTCGTGTGGATGGTGATGGTGCCTGTCTGTAACCCTGTACTGTTTTTCTTGATGAAAAGGAATTTTAACATTGCCCCTGAACTAACAGAAAAGAAATTATGTTTCTCAGTTTCCATACTAGATTTTATATCAGTGTTGCTAATACTTCGGTGAGGATTGAGGACGGAGAGATGTATCAAATGTGTTCCCTCAGTGTACTCCAACCACTGTGATGATGGTTCTGTCCAACATTTGTAAAGAAGAGTAGCCAGGCGTGGCGGGTGCACCTAGAGTCCCAGCCTCTCGGGAGGCTGAGGCAGGGGCCTGCGGACCCCTTGAGCCCAGGAGTTCAAGGTTACAGCGAGCTGTGATCAAGCCACTGCACTCCAGCCTGGGTGACAGAGCGAGACCCCGTCTCAAAAAAAAAAAAGAAAAATGGAAAAACAGTGAAATGTTCCTGCCTCCAGGGCAGAGCTTAGGCCTGTTATATTGCTTGTCTCCCCCCACGGCCACGACCTAGCACGGGACGGCTCTCACGTGCCGTACTCTGGACATTCCGTGAATGAGTGAGTGGTCACTGACGTCCTAGAGATTCGTTTTAAAGAGTCAGCCAAAATAGCTTGCCAACCAATACACAGACAAATGAAAACTTACCTCTCTTCAAAGATCACTAGAAATCCTTTAAGATAACACATTCCAACACATTCCAGAACCGTAAATGGGTTTATACCAACACTAACGTTTTTTAGTGTTTCTAAGTGAAACAGCATGTCAAACATGGTGTCTTTCCACTTACCTCCATCAAAGACCTTAAGTTACAGCATTTTAGTAAATCTGGAAATAACGTAACAATATTCAAGTGGTAGTTATATAATTGCATTAAACAAATCAGAATTTGCATAGCTTGGTATGAAAATGAAAGACCATGTAAGATTGAGTAAAACTGCTGGCCAGGCTTGTGAGTAAGATGTGGTTAGTGAGACGGTATCTTGGTCTTTATTCTTTTTTTTTTTTTTTTCGGTCTTTTCACACTATGTTATACCGTTCAACAAAAAGTGAACTTTTTTAGTATTAATAACTATTAACGTTAACATGTTATCAGTATACCTTATAATGTGATTTAATAGTCATGTCAGTACCCAGAAACATCGATGGCACAGAACACAGAATCGCGTAAATTTTGAAATGATAGTTCCCGAAGGTAAGATAAGACTAGAGAAATACAACTCATCACTGCTTGTTATCCATTCAGCACCCTCCCGTGAATATGGCATTTATATTCTGGAGAAAGGACTCTTTGCTCTACGAGGACTAAAGCAAGAAGCTCAGAGTAGCTGAGGAAAAACAAAACATCAAAAACCTAGCAGTTTTCTCAGTGAAGAGGTAGAATCAGGACGTTATAAATTAAAACTCAGGTACAGCAGCAGACATCTCACCCTGAGCTAATGCTAGATACAAACCGATGCAGCGAAACGATCCTACTAAGTATCTTTTGTTTTGTGACGATCTCTGTTCCAGGTGATTTTTCGTAATAAATTCCTTGGGACCTGGAACATAAGGGTGGGAGGGACCCGCCTTTGTTGAGTGCTTCCTAGTTCGGTCCGGTGCTGGCCATTCCCTGAGCTCTCCCGGTCTGCCTGCGAGTTAAGTATTGCCCTCCTGTCACAGATGAGATGCTGAGAAAGGTTTGCCTAAAGTGACCCAGCTAATAAGAGCAGACTCGGAATCGAACCAAAGCAAGACTCCAAAGCCCATGCCCTTTCCTGAGCAATGCGCTGCTTTCACAAGAAAGAGACTTTCTTCTTATTATTATTTTTTTTTAACACTGGACGTTAGCTTGATGCAACAGCTGAGCGAGAGCCTTATATGAACTGTTCCGAAACAAAGTTACGTTCTGTATTTCAAGTGCCATAATATGGAAGATAAAATGTCCATGTGCAACACGTTCATGTTGCAATACTTAAGTGTTATGGGTTTAGGAAGGCCAACCTGGCCAGCCTGAAACCTGGAAAATGTATTTTGGGACGAAGAAGCTACATAATGATACATTGTCGTCCTCTGGTCTCCTGTAGTCGTTTCAGTTTTAGACACCAGAGACTTTCCAGCGCCCCATCCGCAATGCTCTGCTAGCAAAGTCGGACCACCTGCTGCTGAAGCCTAGGACTTCCTCAAAGTAGTTACATGTTTTAGTGACCCTCAGGGTCCCAGGGCCTGTAATGTTGGATCATTTAAAGAGGAGAGTAAAAAAAGTGACTCAAGGAATGGCCCCTTCTCATTCCTCATAATCTGTTTATTTCACTGACAAAAACAAGTTTTACAGCTATTTGCAGAACCACTGGAGTTTCAGAGGAATTAATTTTCTTGCCTCAATGTAGCTAATTCCCAACGACAATAAAATATGTCTAATAGTGCCAGTTAACATCCCTAGACTTTAAAAATATGTGTGGAAGATTACTACAAATGTCAACATTTCTAAATATTTTTCCTTCAGTTTTGGCCTCCGTGTTTGTGTAAATCATTTACACAGCGAGTTCATTTGCAGCGGGTTATATATATATATAAGATATATATATGATAAATATTGTTCCATTTCAGAATCTCAAAAAATTGGCAAAATACGGAACTAACATAACTTACAGCAATTTAACTAAAGCTTTTATAGTGGGAAAAACACAAGATGGAAATTTTTCAGCTGAGTCAGTTCCAGTTATTAAAACAAAATTGCATAAACATTTGCTGCAACGCATGCGGATTATTTATTTGCTCCTCGTGCTTTCTTACGTTCTTTGATATCAAAGCAAAATTTTATAAATCCATGGAGAAATGGCACGATCGGGAAGATGGATGATGTTTATACGTGCATTTCAGAAGTATTACTCAAGTTGATTTATCCAACAAATATTTGAGTTCCTACTGTGTGAGGCACTGTTCGGTATGCCGTGGGGGAAAAGATGCATTGTTTCTTGCAGTGTTCTTTTAGAAGTTGCATGATTATCTGGATTTGTATCTGCGGAGAGGATTATTCTAGACATTCATCGAAAAATAAATACCTTCCTTGTTAGCTAGCCTAGTTTTCTGAAAATAGTTTAAAGTGAAATTAAGGAATACATTTCAGACCATGTCAGAGTGGTAATGGAATTTTACTAATTAAAAAGGCAATAAAATTTCTTCTTTGTGTAATTTTAGTTAATATTTAGTTTCGCTAATATTTTTAACTAAAAAATATTTTGTGCCAAATATGTGCACAGTGTGAAAAAGATAGGGTATTAATTAAGGTTTTTTTAATTCTAAAAAGGCCGTGCGCAGAACATATGTACTAAGTTAACCGAGTTTTCAGAAGTGGAAAACCCTACTGATGATTTTGTATTTTTTTTAATTAATTACGTTGTACCGGTTCTGTGTCACCGTTTGAGTTAAATGTAACTAGGGGGTCAGGAAATCTTACTTTCTACTCGGAAAGGATTACTGGGGACAGAGCTCCTCCTTAGCTAAGGGAGAAAATGGCCTCAAAAGTGTCTGTCCAAATACTTGAAATCTCATTTGCTATCTGAGCAAACAGGGGAAAGAAATCACCAGGCTGCAGATTTCCCTAGCGATCTTTTGTTTGAGTCTAACCCTCTTGGGCCGTCCCGTGTGCACGCGGGTCTCCGTGAGTTGACGATTCATTTCACACGTTTGCGCCTGACCCACAGCCTCACCGAGAGGGCTCAGCTGCTGAAGAACGTCTTTAAGAAGAACCACGTGAACTTGTACAGATCTGAATCGCTGCAGCAAAACCTGCTCCGTAAGTACCCGAGTTCTTGCTTTAAATAAATCCGCGCCGTGGCCGCGTCCTAGCGTTTACCAGAGCAGTAGTTGGGCTGTAGGGAGATTTCACCGTTTAACAGTAGCGCTTAAAACAAGTTCTGCGTAATCGCAGCATGTTATGTAAATATTAGTAACAATGGTTAGAGAATCCATCGGTCACAGCAGTCTGGCTTTTAGCAGAAGAGAGAGAGCATTTAAAAATCGCTGTTTTACTTAAAGAAAAACAATATTTCCACATTCCTTGCTTCCTTTAAATCTTACTTCCCAGAAAAACAGTAAAATAAATCTTAACTCTTAAAAGCTGCCTCTATATTGTTATCTTTTCTGCTTGAGCAACTTTGCAAGATCCTTTCAGCTTTCAAACGACACAAGGAAACGTATATTTTCCCTTTCAGAAATATTTATGAATATTTGGAGTTGTAAGAAATTATTGGGTATTTTGCCCTCTTAACATTTCAAGGATCTGAAGACGAATATAAAATATAAGACCCTGTAGTAAATTTATTTGTGTCAGTGATAAAACTTTTGTTTCATGTTGTTTCCACATATAATTTATTTCCATTTTTACATACTCATGTTTAATGCTTTTGCTCTTTGTACTTCAAGTGGCCATTTCTGAAGATGTGATACCCTTGGGGGCCATTTCTTGTCCCCCCCCACACACACTGGGGCGTCAGTGAGTTGTGTGTAGACGCTAACAGCTGAACAGGAGAACGTGCTCCGAGGGAAGGAGACCACTTTTCCACCATGAGCATGTGTTTGTTTATCTTTTCCCCCTCACTTTTCTTAATTGGCAAATATTAATCGCATCTATTTAAGGGGTACAACGTGGTATTGTGATAGACGTGTACAGTTGGCCCTTTGCATCCGTGGGTTCGGCCTCTGTAGATTCAATCAACTGCAGATCAAAAATATTCAGGAAAAAAAATGTTTCAAAAGTTTCAAAATGCAGAACTCGAACATGCCGTGCACAGAGTATTGCATTGAATCTATGCAAGCGAACTGATTGTAGCATTGTATTGGACATTATAAGTCATCTGGAAATGGTTTAAAGTATCAGGAGGATGTGTGTAGTTTATATGCAGATTCTATGCCATGTCAGGTAAGGCAGCGGTCCCCAACCTTTTTGGCACCAGGGACCGTTTTCATGGAAGACAATTTTTCCATGGGCCAGGGAGCGGGGATGGTTTCAGGATGATTCAAGCGCATGACATTTATTGTGCATTTTGCTTCTATCATTATTACACTGTAATATATAATGAAATAATTACACAGCTCACTGTGGGTTGGGGACCTCTGATATAAGGGATTCGAGCACCTGTGGATTTGGGTATTGAAGGGCGTCCTGAAACCAGGCCCCCCACAGATGCGGGGAGTGATTGAGTGAAGCTAATTTACCATATCGGTCACTCATCTACGTATCATTTTCCCTTCCCTCCTTGCCACCTGACCTACATGGAAATACATGACCCCGCTTAATTAAACTCCCTCACCCCTTCTGGAAGGGGGGAGGCAAAAATGCGGAGGGTTGGAGTTGAGAGGATCAAGGGGACTGAGGGCGCCCGCTTGGTCTCCTGGGGAGCGTTCGCAGAATCTAAACTGGCCCTACCATCGTTCCACTCTACTTTGTAGCTGTCTGTGTCTTTTCCAGACAGGAAAATCGGCATCTCCATGCTTTCGCAGGTGGGTCGGATCCATTCGTTCCCCAAGCTAGAAAATGAATGCCCAGAAACTCAGAATGACGGTGATATCCAGCGCCTTCGCGGTGATGATTTCTGTTTTATCGTTAACTTACAGATGGGTACGCCTTCTCCCAAGACGAGAATGGAATCGTTTCACAGTCCGAGGTGATCCGAGCGTATGACACCACGAAACAGAAGCCCGACGAATGGTGATGGGGAGGGGCTGAGAGGCAGGCCCCGCTGCGTCTCTGAGGAGAGCCACCTGGTTGTCACCACGGTCTGCTGACCAGTCCCAGCCTGGTCCGTGGGGAGGAAGGTGGATCTGAGCTCACCTCACAGGTGGACGTTCAGATCCTTGTGTATCATAGACATAGCACTGTGCAGCTAGACTGTGACACCGTCTCTCTCGGATTTTTAAAAGTGTTAAGTCTTTGTAAACAGAAATTGAAAATGACCTTGGATCTCGCGGGAGTGCTTTCTTAAACTGAGAGTAGGTCAGTATTCTTGCGCCATTGCTCTGGGGCTGTGACTGACTGTCAATGTATTGGCTATACCATTGACCAACCATTACCAAACTCTAAAATGGTATTAAGTTAAAGGGACTTCCGATATCCAAACTTAGATTTCAGGATATGCTGAAACAAACCAGCATTCTTAAGGAGCTGACTCACCTTACTGAGCAAAATTTCTAAACAAGGCATTATTAAGTGTATGTGTCAAAAATTGTCTTGATAAATGTCTGCCAAAGAAGTTCAGTAAGTGTGTTTTCTAGTTCGATAGTCATTTGCCCAGAAATGTAAGAGAAAGTTACTGCTGGTTCTGCTGTAAGATCTGCATGCTTGACTTTTCAAAATGCCAGAGTGATTTGCAAAAATGACTATTTCAAGGCATTTGCTACTAAAATCTGTGATGTTGCACCTTTGGCCTTACAAACGCTTCTTTGTCGTTCGTCCTGTTTATGTGTCGAAGTTAGAGGACACATGTGTTAAATGTGACTCTGTCATGACAATACTGATTTTTTAAATTATTTATGTTTCAGTCATTTCTGATGAAGTTTCGTTGTCATTTAGATTTTTCTAAAAACCTGGCTTATGCTGTAGATTTTGAGTGCTGTCAATGTGTCTTAAAAGTTTTCCCTCTTGAGAAAAATCCGCTTACCTATTTATGTGGAATTTCCAACGCTTGTGATGTTTGAAATCACAAGTCAGGTACATGCATGGGCTTCTGCAATGTACGTAGGCTCAGCTTTTGTAATGTTTTTGGTTCTCACTATCTGGCCCCCCTAGAGATGCTTTGCTGTCTCGTGTGGCACCCCTGGTGTTATGGTGACCTGTCCCTCTACTTAGGACTGAAAATTACTTGTTCTAACTCATCAACTAGTTCCCAAAACTAGTCACATGCTGCTTATTGGGACAAATAAGTAGCACATTTTCCCCATTTTAAAAATACCTGTTTTACTCAAGCCTATAACTTCACAGTTAAAGGACACTTTTCATCATGAGTAGGTTTCATTAATATGTTTTAAAATGTGTGTTCAGTTTAATTATTTTCAGCATTTCCAAGACATCTCCTGAAAACGCTTATTTGCTACCAACAATAAATGATGAATGGGCTGTTTAAAAACCACCACCAGTTTTCTACACTATTTTTTAAAAATGTTTTCTTTTTAAAAAAAAAAGGAATTATCGTTTTCAGATACACTTCAGAGATTGAAGCAAACTATTTGCCTTTTACTCAAAAGCCTGTTTGCCTTTAAGTGTACTTACCTGCAAAATAGGTAGAACTTCCTCTCTTAAAAAAGTCAAGTAGAATTGGAAGAGGGACGATTTTTCAAATCGCCCCTTGAGTTTAATAATGTCCCATTCTTGTCACCCTTTTTTCTCCATCTAGATTTAAAATGAAGATCTATATCCTTTCCTTCTCTGTATTTGTAGCTAGTTAACAGTTTGCCTCCACATTTTCTACAAATAAGGGGTTATAGCACAGATACACAGTGCTAACCCAGAGGTGACTGGAGTTTACATACTTTATTCCCTAAACCTCTTTCCTATTTGGGGTTCAGATTGAGAGAATCATGACTCAGAACGTCTAGTAAGAACACAGGTGTAAG
Organism: Avahi laniger; assembly: GCA_963575035.1. NCBI lineage: Eukaryota > Metazoa > Chordata > Mammalia > Primates > Indriidae > Avahi > Avahi laniger. The sequence goes on along the minus strand of CAUYSK010010357.1, from coordinate 21,901 downwards.
AGTCTAAGATCATCTTCAAAACTCCGAAGTCACAGACTTGAACCGTCTACCGAATGGATATTCAGGGCTGCTCTGGCCTCCCGGCGACGATGGTCCAGGTCAACCCGCGAGGTGACGAGAGAGCAAGAAGGAAGCGCTCCCCTTCAGGGAAACCCTTCATCGCAGTGTCGTAGAAGAACGGCCTCCACTTGCTCTCATTTCATTAGTGGCGTCTTTTTGCAAAAAATGTTAATATAAAAAATCATGAATATAATAGAACTGAATTTTCTGACTTAAGAAAACTGTGAGTTTTATTTTTTATCTTGAAATAGGGATTGTTTCCGTGGGGCTCTTCAACGTGAGAATACTCACGGTGAATAATGTATAACCACATGATCAGAAATATCGCTAATTTATGCCTTTTTGTCCCATGGTCCCATTTTTAATTATTGGCATTCAGTCCATCTCTTTGCTTCTTGGGTGGGGGTCGGGGGCAGGGGGTGGGGAGTGACCGCCTTGGTAAGACTTAACAAATAACATTGCAATTGCGGTGACTTTATAGTGTTCACTTAATGAGAAAACACGCTGATTTTTTAACCTTAATTGGAAAACAGTCACATGGTTTACCAGGATTACGAAAAACAGCCAAAGTGACTTTTAACGTGTGTTTTCTGAAACAAAGGACTCGTACTCTTCATTTTAAAGTTCCTTATAGGGACTCTGGCAAATGCTAACACGGTTGCTTTATGATGTTTACAATTCAGAAAATACTACTTAATAGTAGAAAATCCTCATTCATTTAGCGTTGAAAAGCTGGGAGTTGCTTCTTTAATGTTGAGTAGTACACAGTTGTATTGAGCATGGACTTTCTAAATATTTTATATATACATATTAAAACTATATTGGGGTCTCACGCCCAGAAAGATGCTATATTATAGAATCTATTAGCAGGAAAACAGTGTTTCTCAGGAACGTAGTAAATTTCCAGTGATACGTGTATGGCCATCCTCCCCCCTCCCCTCTGTGCTCTAGGGTCAGGCTGCGCCAGCATCATTGCTAATTTAATGGAAGACTTTTTCTGATCAAGTCAGGTTGTATGGTCATTAAATGGAATCAGTGATTCCTCTTCATTTCCAGAAGGGAAAATGAATTATAGAAATCAATCAGCATTTATTCTGATCGTTAAATTTTATATTTTAATTTTGCAATTCAACATTCTAAACATCCAATAGGAACGTCACACAGTGATTTGTTCTGCGTTGTGTGTGCTGTACAACTCTTAGCACCTGTCATTTGAAACGTTTTTTTCAGGAAACAAACGCTGGTCAGAAAGAAATACGTTGTATTAGCCATTGTTTTTAAATTATTTACAACAAAATCACAGTGATCACAAAGTTAATCATGCATGTTTATTTCTGTGCAGTTGCCCTCAGTTCCTGGTTTGAAAGCTTATTTAATTAAAGAAATCTATCACCTTATAAATAATTATCTACAACATTTATGGGGGAGATGCACATCCCATTCACATCTTGTGGACCAGGAATTCTTTTTGTAAATTAAGGTAACACCATGCAGTTCGGTGCCTGCTAAGTGCTTTTCAGTGATGAACGTTTCTATGCCTCGTAAGATACCACAGTCTGCTTCGTCCCACATTAAAGTAACTGAAGTCACTTGTGAAAACCCAGTTATAATTCGCTGCATTTTAATTAACCTTCAACAGCTATTCAAATGGAATGTAAGTTAAATTCTGAAGGAAAGGAAATAAATGTTTTACATTTTTCATCTTGATTTATTTTCCGTATGAGAGCAGCTGTGTTTTGGATAGGTTTACGGTTTGCATGAATTAATATTTAAAGCGATCCACGCCGATGCATGGCTATTGCTGTAAATCTTGATGTTTATTTCTGCCTTATAAAATTCTGTCGTGGCCTACCTGGAATTTAATATTCAGTGGACAAATTAATTGGTCCTCTGCACAACTTTTTTAAATAAGTGGATTATTTTACAAACAAATTTGAACACATTTAATTGAATCTTTTGTTTAGCTTGCCTCTGAGAACTGTTCTTAATAGAACTCACAGAACTTCTCAGCAAATAAATCTCCCTTAAGTAGGAAAAAGCTAGATTTCACATTTGCTTACTTTGAATTAGCAGCAACTTTCCATAGGTAAATCTGCTCTTGCAAAGATGTGAGCAGAATAATTTTAAAAATAAAAAATATTTTTATGTTTCCTGGTTCTAGAATAGAAGCCATACATGCAGTAAATACTGTTTGTTGTTTCACTACTTCAAGCATCATTTTTCACATTTTCAAGTTTATTAAGTTAAAAAAAAAAAAAGTCCACCTTGGAAGGCAGCTACTATGGAAAACTGCAGTTTGCATTAAAGATAAAGTAGTATTTTCAGCTCCCTGAAAAACCAATTCCTGTTCAAACTGCTGTAGAAATTTTGAAGCTGCATGAGTATTGACTCTGTGGTTATAGTAGTTTTCTCAGGTTTGTTTATCTTGATGTTCGATTGCACTGTGTTTTCTAAATAGTTATTATAGTTGAGTAATATTCATTTCTATGCAGTGTTATGTGTCATTGGCCTTTTGTGAATGTGCATGTTTTAAACTGCAAATTTTAAACATTTTGTCCTCTAATTGTTATTAAAAATGAAATAAACTTTAGCATTACAAAAAGGAAATTGTTGAAGTTTTGATTGCTAGTTTTAGAAATTACATTGCTTTATAAAACCTTCAAGCCCATAGTAACTACCTTTACAAACTGGAAAGGTATATCCATTTAATAGCTTTTTAACATAATTTGTTTACAACCCAAGTGATATATAAAATATCCCTTCATTTTAATCCAGTTAAACATGAAATGGAGCACATTAACTCCAGTTTGGTAAGAGGGGTAGTTTTGATAATTAACACAGAATTTTTTTATAAAATTATTTTTACAATCAGAAAAGTGTCCTGGGATTGTCACCAATAAATATTTTTAATCATTTTGCAAGTAAACAGCTAATCTATGGCTCTATCTTTTTATGCAGAATGAATTTCTTAAATTTTCTAAACCCATCAAATTTTTTTAAGTTCATGAGAAAGTGGCCAAGTTTTGCCAGTAACCTTGGAAGGAAGTAACCAGAAAATAATAAAGTAGAGCACATGAGACAAAAGTACAGGAAACATCAGAAATGAAAACAATAGTGTTGTCAAAGAATAAGTATCTTTTGGTAAAAGAGAAACCAAAGCTGCAATTTGGTAAACTGCTAGAACAGGGTTAGTTTGCAGACAGGCACTGGGGAAGCGATCTGAGGAACCTCCGATTTTATTACACGGGGTCCCCTGACCCTCTCCCTACCTTTCCAGGGACAATCGTCGGGCGTGGGTCTCCGCGCGAAACCACAAGAAAATAATTACGGAAGTGTTGCTTCTGAATTGTATCAAGTAGTTTTCACATCCAACTAAGTTTATGCTGACCCTGTAATTTAAGATGCCTTCTAACACCGCCATAGGGAAACAGCAAACTGGAAATACATTTCCATAAATTCAATACGTCATCTCCATTTAAAGTGCGTTTTTGTACGCGTAGGGCATTTCTAACCTAAAGCTTCCATTTCGGTAACACACAGCCACCTCTCTTTAATGAAGAAAGGTCTTCCTAACCTGGATAATTTCACAAGCGGGCTAATAAAAACTGTTGGAAAATATGAAATACTTCTTAACATTCAGTTTTTATGACTTTCAAGTACCAACTATGTAACTAGCAATTCAAATAAGAATTCCCTGGCAGAATAATTTCATTAATCACTAATGTTTAATTGCAATTTTAAAATAGCCATGCACATATAAAAATATGTTCACAGTTTGTTCCCTTAGTGGCTTAACAGGCCTGTAAATTACTATTTTTCCTGGACATAAACTTTTTAGATTATACAAAGGTAAAATGATCCCAACCCAGTGAATTATGTCAAATTCCTGGTTGTGACTACATGAGCTTTCCGGAAGCTGTTTGGTTATCTCATTTTGGAGGCAAAAATCTATGGATTGTAAATTCTCCACCATGAGATGTAGCTAATAATAACACCAACGAAGAATAAACAGGAAAAATAAGAGGGAATGATCTGTCCATTTGAGCAATGAAAAGTACCTTCTGTTCACTTTGAAATGAATAAACATTTTAAAGCAAACTTATTATGTTAAATATGTTTTCTAAAGCAGATGATGAGTTTACAGACCGTGAGTACCCAGCAGGCTGGGAGGGTCCCTACCCCAGACAGTAGCGGAACGTCAGCCAGATATCAAAGGGGCCATGGATGATCCAGGACTCATTCTATCAAACTGTGGGACCGTTTTCTCTGTTCCCGGCCCATGATCAGCAGTGACAGCTGCCCTCCCATGGTACGTAGCCTTTCGTTTTATCCTAGAGCATTTCATCTGCTTTCTGCTGTTTATCCTTAACTTCTACACATCCGTCCCCATCAGGATGCAGCGATTTGAGACAGTGTAACTTCTTGCTTCTCAAGACAAACTTAAGCAATAAGGTGCTATTAATATCTCCGTTTTACAAATGAGAAAACTGAGACAGTGAACTTAGTAAGTGGCCCAAAGTCACTGTGCTTTTTTTTTTTTTTTTTTGAGACAGAGTCTCACTCTGTTGCCCGGGCTAGAGTGAGTTCCGTGCCATCAGCCTAGTTCACAGCAACCTCCAACTCCTGGGCTCAAGCAATCCTCCTGCCTCAGCCTCTCGAGTAGCTGGGACTACAGGCACGTGCCACCATGCCCGGCTAATTTTTTCTATATATATATGTATATATATATTTGTCCAGATCATTTCTTTCTATTTTTTAGTAGAGACGGGGTCTTGCTCTTGCTCAGGCTGGTCTTGAACTCCTGAGCTCAAACAATCCACTCACCTCAGCTTCTCAGAGTGCTAGGATTACAGGCGTGAGCCACCGCACCTGCCGTCACTCTGCTTTTAAGTGACAGAGAATGTACCAGGCACTATGGCTCCGACATACGTGATAAATCACCCTCCGGTGTCTCAAGTTTGTGACATGTAAAGAGAAATGTTTATCATCTATTATTTCTATTCACGTGTTGTTTTATTCCACATTCTCATCGTGTAGCACAAACGCTGCTTGACCACTGCACTCCCCTGATATCTATAGAATATATATGATACTATGCAGTTAATCACTTTTCCCTTCATAGATTTTCTGGAAGGTAGATTGGATATTTTTTTCCCTGAGAAAATCAGGCTGTGTAGACCTAATGTCATAAAGAATGCAGAGTTTCAAAGCAGACTGCCTGAATTCAGATCATGCCTGTCCTCGGGCATGACGTTTAGCCTCCTACCTTGATTTCTTCATCTGCAAAACGGACATGATCGTGGTCCCTGCTTCAGGGTTGTAAAGATTCAGTGAACGATTCATAGAGCACCTGGGACACACCCCTCGTGCTTAGCAAATGTCACTCATTGTTGGCATAGCTGCCTTTGCAAGCGCCGCACTTCTATTTTTCACAATAATCGTGGTTTGAGGATGTCAGGACCACAGTCTTTGCGAGAGTAATAAAAACATCAATCAGACAGGTCTCCGCCGTATTTCGGTGTTGTGGCTGGTTGTGATAAGCATCTCCGTGGAGGTTTCGAGTGATGTCATTAGTCCCTTGTTGCCTAATCTTTCTACAATGAAGGTACGATCAAGTCGCCCCGTGAGATCCTTCGAGACTCCCTCTCGCGTCTGGTATCGTCCAGCCACCGTGGTGTTCAAGGTCCCCATCTGCCTCCCGCCCCCCACCTCACGCTGCCTCTGGATTCTTGGCAATGAATGTTCCTCACTCCTTCGGGCTCATGGTGCTTCTGTGCCTTCCTGCAAATTCTGGGCTCTGCCTAAGTAATGTGCTATCCCCTCATTTCCAGCATCTTTTCTCTCTTCCCCTGCCCAGCCTTCTTCACCCAAATCCTGGTGTCTCTCAGACTCCGGTCCTTTGAATTAATGTCCTTTGTACGTGTCACTGGGGCACCCTGCACGCCCCTGTAATCATCGCAGCGGCCGTAATGCGTTCTAAGTATCGGTCTGTGGGTCCCTCTTCTCCAATCCGTGAGCTCCTAGAAAGCAGAAGAGAGAAGGTGCTGCTTTCACAAAGCACCTGTAACGTTTTCTCACGAGTATACGTTGTCATGCTGGGATCCATTGTAGACAGTGGCTCCTTGAATCCGACCTGCATTTTATGCATCTTTTATTCAGCCGAACCCTGACCTACAAGTGGTGTTCAACAAGGGCTGGTTAAATAGAACAGTACCTAGAAATCTGCCACAGAATGGCCTTGTTACCCTAGGATTGCAAATGATAATATTATCACCTGCATAGCTTCGAGAGAGAAGGTCCAAGACTTATACTCCATGTCACCAAGTACTTTGGAATGTGATTTGATTCAGTGTCACTGAAGCTATCTTACCATGGAGGACACAGTGTCTCCCTGATTTTAAATCATTTGTGGCCAGTTAACTTGATTGATTGGGGCATCCTTCCAAGGAGGGGAAATTTGCAGATGTGAGCACTCCATGAATTCCTTAGCATTAGTCTGCCTAGTGGAAAGGGCTAGCAAATGACAGTACATCCCCTAGAGAAACCTGAGAAACCAGCTGGTTTCAGTGAAGGCAGTTCCTCAGATGCCTGTTAGGGAACGAGTGACAGAGCTCGGCTTCACCCCCATCGGTGGAAAATCGTCTTTATGAAACTTAGGAACAGGGAGCGGGGTGCAGAGCAGGAGGTGAATAGCAGGTGAGAGGGAAGCTTCGGCTTCCAAGCTCCCCATCGCTGAGCTCCACCTCCCCCGGCCCCCATCCGTGGAAAAACGGTCTTCCGTGAAACCGGTCCCTGGTGCCAAAAAGGTTGGGGACCGCTGAGGACATGTGGAATTGTGGGGGAGTATCTTTGGCATTAGACTGTTTAGGGGTGGAGGCAGGTGAGCTGGCATTCATTGGGTGGGACTCGGTTATAACGGGGATCCCACACGGATCCTACATGGACCCTGCATGGACCCTACATGGTTGTGCACGGGCAGTCTGCACAACAAAGATTTGATACTCGTCAGCATGGCTTTGGAATGTGTCATCGTCGTTCCTGTTGGTGGAAAAATATAACCCTATTTTACCTAGAAAATACTGTTCGCCTTAGTAGACACTGAATTTGTCAGATACCCAACCACTGTGCAAATCAAAGGAAGATCAAACTCTGTTTTTCAAAAATCACATTAACGGCGGCAGTGGAACTGTCCCAGTCTAGCAAACCTGCAGGGTCCGAGTCTGAAGCTGCCACATGTGGTGATTCCGCATGAGGCGTGTGCATCTGAATTTTTGGTTAAGTCTGCCCAAGCTGTGACATTTTGAAGTGAGTTACTTTCCTCTTCTTTCTCCTTTCTAATTACCATTAGGGCATTGCGTTGGTTTTTTAAAATTATGTGTGTAATAGTTCTATTATCTATAAATTTCATTTTAGAACAGTTAAAGGGATGTTGTGAAATATTTGTTCCAAGGAGAGCTCATTGGTTCGAACGGGGCTGAGAATCACTGAGAGGCTGGGCCTCGCACTTTCGAAATCTGTAGTGGATTTTGCCCAGAGGCACCAAAATCTCAAAGTCAGAGTTCGGACCCCGCGTCTGTTTCTGTGTACCAACTCCAGCACTCACTAGCTACAGGACCTCGGGCAAGGTACTTCACTCCGCTGTGCCTCAGTTCCCAAATCTGTAAAATAGGAATTCTAATACCTCCCTGTTGGGGTTATTTGAAGGATGAAATGAGTTAATACCTATAAATACTTAGACTAGTGCTTGGCTCACAGTAAGAGCTCAAAAGAGGTTAATTTGAAACCATAGAAAGAGCAGCATACACGATGTACGGCAAACATGAACAAGACCAGTCTAACAGTACAGGAGTGTGTTCTAGATCACACTCATTAACGCTTTTCCTTTTACATGTAGCTGTTTCTTTCCTTAATTATTCTGAGTAATTTGAGACACCTGGAAGTCAGGCCCCTTTCAGGTACGGAGAAAGCAGGAGACTAGAAGCCAGAGCCCCTCTGCCTTTAGACTGGGCAAAGGCACCGTCTCTCTGGATGTGTTTCCTCAGCTGGAGATCACAGAGACCGGCCCAAACGACTCTCTTAGGTCACAATTCTGCCTCTAACTAGTTTAGAAAAGAACTATCGACAGTGACGTGTGGTGGGATGTTTAACTCCGGGCTCCCAAGCCACACCTGCAGGGCCGGGCAGGTACCATAGCAGAAGGAGCTGAGCCGGGTGGAGAGACCAGGCAGGAGGCTGGCAAACGGTGCCATGGTTTCTATCTGCCACGAGAAGGCAGAAATCCAGGTTCTTATGAGAAATGTCCCAGTGTTTAAATCTCCACAGGCCCAATGGTACATCTGAGGGCCGCACGCAGCAGACTGAGACCTCTCAAAAGTTCACTTCCTTTACTGTTTTCACAAGCCTGGATGCAGAAAATATTTTTTAAATTTCAAAATATAAAATGTGTGTTAAGTAAAGACTTTCCCTTTTATTAAACTACGAACAGTATCACTAAGGAGATAAAATGTAGCACATTGATTTAAAATTTCAAATGGAGTTTATGAAAACATAAAGTATTTTATTTCTTCTAACCCAGCAGAATGTGTGCCCACGTATGCAGTCATCGGACACGGAATTCTGTGGCACTTGAGACATAATATTAGATGATTACACCAATAGTGGATTTTGAACTCCACTGTTATTATTAACATAAAAATTACAGTGTGGCTACTAAATAATTAGTATAGTCAATGTGGTCAATACATTAAATTACAAATCTTTACATTTGTACATAAACTCATTTTACAAATAAATGTTTTGAGACCCAACTGTCCAACTTGCATCAAAACACTAAATGTTGCTGAACAAAAAAATCTGCAATAAATATTCCCTCGGGTAGGTGGGGGAAATGATTTTACGTAGAATCTGTGTTACAGTGAATAAGTTTAAACTCCTCACGTGGTTATTGAAAGCTTGTATTCTGAAAAAAGAAAACTCTTATGTTTTAAACAAAATTTAGTTATTAATTTAAAAGGTAAATGTTCTCATTATGCTAATATTATTCAGGGTTAGGTTACTTCCAACATCATAAATAGGTTGTTCACGGCCCTCTCAAATTTACTTAATAGTTAATTTTTAAGTGAACCTTTGATAATTACAATTAGGTATTTTTCTCTGCTTATTTATGTATATATTTCTATCATACTCAATAAACAACATATGAAAAATGAACACACAGCCCTCTCCTAAACAGTATAGCTGAGCTGTCCAGCAAAACACCTTCAGCCAATCCGCAACTTCAAAGTCAAACTGCTGCATATTTTGAATACAAGTAGCATACATTGAGATGTAATAGTCACTGTGTTTACAAAACCGAAAAAGCCATTCTCTAACTCAGGCTTTCTGTGATGGGAGCCAGGAACCTTACGATTAGAAGGCACCACGTTTTCCTAGCACAGTTCCCTCCTCCGTGACACCCATCAGTGACGAGGGGAATTTCTCAGGGACCATGAGGCAATGGGAGCAGTGCCCCCCGCATCTGCCACCCACTGCACGGTGCATTCGCGGCCACTGTCAACTGGAGCTGAAGTCTGGACAGCTCTTCCCGGGCAGGGGGGGCTCCTGCTGGAGGGGGTAGGCGAAATACTGGGGCGACACCAGGAAACCAGAGGGCTGAGCCAGGTGGACGGGGTGGCCGGTGGTGTAAGGCGGGGGCGGGGAGGGCGCCAGGCAGCAGGGCTCGGCCCTGGTGAAGGAGAACCTGCGGACGGAGCCACCTGTGGAGCTGGAACTGGTGGCCGTGCTGGACTGCCGGGAAGGCGCCCTGGGGCTGGTGGAGGTCAGGATCATGGGCAGAGTCTCCGTCTGATAGCTGCGCAGCGAGAAGCGGATTGGCTGCTGCGACGGCTCCTTGGGTCTCAGGCAGGTGCAGCAGTAAATAGCCACGACAGAGCCCAGGATGATGAATGCGATGAAGATAGAGCCGACGATGAGGAAGGGGACGTAGACAGGCTCTGAAAGGCAAAGACAGACACGCACGGGGCTCAATCCAGGTCTCCCAAACTCCCAGCTCTGCTCGAGCAGCTGAGGGGTGGGAGCTTGGGCATTAACACTGTTGCCGCTCAGCTTCTCAGAGCTTGTCACTGGTAACCTCCCAAGTGCAAGCTGTGACGACGGAATACTCTTGCTCCTCCGAGCAGGGAGGAAGCAAACTGATACCGTAGCCTCTGGTAGCAATTAGCCACCATAGTGCACATCTGGAAGAAAAGAACAGAATCCATCCCCCTGTTCATGCACTGGAGGGAAAGGGCGAGTTCTGGGGGCGTCACTCTAATTCTGGGTTTAAATGCAGGTTTTAGTAGTTGTATCATGGCTGGGCATCTAGGGCTTTGACCCCTCCCTAGTCTGACAATCCGTCTTCCAACCAAGAGTCTCCAATCTAAGTAATGAGACCCCCAGGATTTTATAAGACTCCAGAAAGAACAGAAATCCACAGTGGGCCCCAATTAACTGTCTCTTACTGCACCACAAATTGTCAGCTCTGGGCTGCTTCCTTCCAGGGCTACGCCTCTGTCTCTCAACTGTCCCCCAGGATCTGGGAAGCTCAGACTGAACATTAGATGGATCATGATGCAGTTCTTGGGGCCGCGGCCCAGACTTCCTATAAGAGCATCCCTCAGACAGGACAAACTCCACTTTCCTCCTCTCTCTACAAGGCAGACGTAAAATTTCCCTCCTCAAAAGCAACCCTGGGCAGTTCTCCAGGTGTCTCCCCTGAGAGCCAGGCAGGGATGCCGCCTCGAGCTTGGAGGTAGAAGAAAGGAGCCCTGCCCTGACCAAGGCTCTGCTGTGTGCCTGGCTCTGTCTTAGTCATTAACTGATTCGAGTCTCCTGGGGATGCCCTGAGGTGGGCTTGGTGAGCTGCATTTTCCAGATGTGGAAACACATCAGAGTCTTTGACTTTCCCCGAAACGGCCAGCGAGTGACAGGTAACTGCCAGCACGGAAGGCAAGGCCACGGGGAATGAGCACCACTTACCGAGCAGGTGTAGGCGCTCACACACTCCGCTGCTCACCCATCTAACCCCTTTGAGCGCTATTACAGAATTGAGAAGAGGCCCAGAGCAGTCATTTGCCCCAGGTGACGCCTCAGGCAAGTGACAGGCGCGGTCCGCCAGGGTTTGCCTGATCCGGGACTCCGTGCGGAGACCACCCCTGTCCCACGCTGTCCTCTGGCACCAGAGCAGAGCAGGGCCGGGAAGGAGTCCCCGGCTGCAGACTGCGCAATTACGCTTACTCTGCAGAGGGCACCGGGGCGGGCGCAGTGAAGCCGTAGGGAAGAGTCTGTAATTATCTAACAGGCCAGGACGGCCTAGAGTTCCCCACTTTCCACTGAGTATCTTTTCTCCAGAAACTACTTCTCGAATCCTCTAGACCGGATATTTTGACCCCCACCATTAAATCCCTCGAGAGCCTAATGAGTCCTAATGAAGGCAGAGCCCCCTTTCCTCTGCTTTTCAGTTTGCTGGGAGGGGACATCCGGGCACCTCTAATGATCCCCCCAGGCCCCCTCGCCCACCCCGGGGACCGTCCTTGGCCGGGGCCAGCCCTGGGCTCCGGAGTCCGGCTGTCGCCCGCTCTCCACTCGGCCTGTCTCTCCGGTTTCCGGCCACAAAACCATCGCCTGGAGCCCTAAGGTTTTCCCCGCTGCTCAGACTCAGGTGGAAACTTTTTCTCAAGGTGTAAAGTTCCTCTGCTGGAGTCGTGATTTATTCCGAAGTGAGCGGAAACTTGACCCATGTTTTCCGACGTGAGAAGAGGGGCGGGGACCCTGGTTTCCAAATCTCCCCCTCGGAGACCTGGGCACTTCTGAAAGGCCTGACAGTAGGGCGTGCGCCGGGAGGGTAATTCGATGCAGAGAAATGAAAGGAAGTCGGAGAACAGGGCAGCGGCTCAGCAACGCTCCCAAAGGACCAAAAAAAGTGGCAGAAGTCCCTTAGCCGTGCGGGGCTGGACGCACGACAAGAGTGGCACTCCCCAGCCGTCGGCACCCCCGAAGCTCCCGGAGTGACCAGGGCGTGCAAAGGGTCGCCCTCACTGTCCCTAAAAATCCATGTTCAGCCTGGCGCCGCCCCCACGGCCCTTCTCCCGGGAGCTCTAGTGTCCACGGCCACCAGCTGCGCGTCCCACGCTCCCCGCTGTCCCGGGCAGACTTTCCCCTGGGCCGACCCGCGGGGCCCGCCCGAGGCGGGAGGAGGGACCGCAAAGCAACGCGGGCTCCCGACCTAACGCGCGACCACCCGCTGCTCCCCGATCCCCGGCCCTCGGGCCGCACTCACGCGCCGTGACGCCGGGGTGCTCCAGCTCGCCGCGGTCGTTGGTGCAGCCGCCCTGCTCCAGCCTGGCGTCGGCCGCGGCGCAGCAGTAGCGCAGCGCGCAGGAGCCGCAGCAGATGGTGGCGTCCAGCGTGTCGAAGTCCTCGGGGCACTGGAAGCCCTCGTGGTAGTGGCCCTGCACGTCCACCCAGCCGTGGCAGTACTCTCCGGACTGCTGGGCGCCCGCCGGGCCCCAGCGCAGCCAGCCCAGCAGGACGCAGAGCGCCAGCAGCGCGCCCATCGCCGCGGGCGGGGACGCAGCCGGGGGACGCGCCTCCCCGGGCGCGGGGCCGACGAAGCCACTCCCGGGCGAGTTAGCAGGGACCGGGGCGGCGACGGGGGCTCCGCAGGCCGGGGCTCAGCATGGCGCGCGGGCGCGAGCTGGCGACGGTCTGGGGCTGCGGCTGCCGCCCTCCGCCCGGCTCATCGCGCTCCCCGCGCCGATGCCGCGCGGGACCCCCGGCCACCGCCCGCCGCAGTCCTCACGGGGGACATCGCGCTCGGGGCTGCCGGCTCCGGGGCCGCACCGCGTCCCCACGTGTGCCGTCGCCGGGTCTCGAGAGGAGCCCCCCGCGCGGGTCCCCGGGACGGGCGGCCGGCCCGCCCCAGCTCTGTCTGTCCGGGCGCGGGAGTCTGCCGGGTGCCGACAGCTCTGCCTGCGAGGCGGCCTTTAAAAAGGAGGAGGGGGAGGAGACCGCGAGGCTGGGCAAGAGTCCGCCCTCCCGGGCCGCGCCGCGGTCCCTGCGCCCTCCGGTGCGCGCGCCGTCCCCGCCTCCGCCCGGCCACCCGCCCACCCGCCGTCCCGGGACCGGACTCTCCACCCGAGGGGACAGGCCCCCCACACCTCGCCCAGCTCTCGCGTGGCCGGGGACACCCCGCAGAGCGAGGTCCAGGGCCGCCGGGTGCCCGCGCCCATCCACGCGCGTCGGCGCGCGAGTGGAGACGCCGGTTTTACATTTTATGCATTTAATAAAAACGAGCTTGGTGACTGAAGCTTGCGAATAATCCGTCTCCTGTGGCACAGACCGGGGCTCGCTCCTGCAACGCGGTGCTAAAGGCTCAGGACCAATTGCACGGCGTTTAGGGGGCGCGCCCTGAGCGCTGAGCTTTGCACGTGCGTGTCCACTTTTTCTGGGAGGAACCGCGCATTTCCCCGAGTACAGCCTCCCCACCCCGCCCACCTGCCCGCCGCCGGGCAAGAGTCGCCGGTCACCCCCGCCGGCCACGGCCAGCCTGCAAAACCTCAAAGAGCACGGCTTCTGCAAAGGGAGCAAAAGAACAAAATTAATGATAATGGTGCAGATCTGAACTTTTGTTCGGGCAAAGAAACACATTTATTTAAATGATGGGTCCCCAGGGGGCTATTTTCGGGAGCACCGCTCCTCCAGCGGCCTGAGCGCCTTATGGAGCCGGCGTTATGTGAGCCGGGCCAGACTGGAGCATTTGCTTTTATTGCATCCTGGACTTCCTCTCGCCTTGCCTGGCTCGGTGCATCTCGGCCCGTTTGTCAAACACGCTGATTTAGACGTTGGCAAGTCGAGTGAAACAGAAGGAACAAAGCGCTCTGAGCACCAGTAACACCAGTGCTTGGGCAGAAGCATTTATTTATCACACCTGCAGCTTCCCGATGGTCAGAGTCGGCTCTAGAGAAACTTTCATTGCAGCTCTGCATAAAACAAGTTCTTTTTCAAAATCTAAGTTAAAGTACATTCCAAGTAAAGAATGACTTCTGACTTGTAATTTTAATTATTGGGATTATCGTTTAGTTATGAGACTCTAAAAATAAATGTCCAGTATTTCACATGTTAAGTGGGACCGTGTAAATATTTAACTTTACTGCTCTCTGAGAAAGAGGTATTTCTTGGACAATAATAAGGTATTAAGTAAAACTGAATTAAGTTGGAGCTTTTACCAACAAACAAAGAATGGGACAGTTTTTTCTTGACTTAAGAACTTAATTTAAGCATCTGGGAAATTGTTTTGTAGAAATTTCTTAGGTACTGGGTTTTTATTTACTAAAAAAAAAAATGTTCTTTCCAGGTTTAAACTTTTTTGTTTTTAAACTTCGTTGTTTTTTAGGAGTGTCGTTTGGATTGTAAAAATATCCTGGTCAATTAAGGGGAAAAGTCATTTAGAGCCACAGCAAAAATGAGATATAATGATTCTAGTAAGATGATAAAAACTACAATGGCATGTTTACTGCTAATAACTTTCCCAGAACCACACCTCTTAATATTATTTTTCTTAAAATGCAGAGGAATTTCATTACATCATAACTGCATAAAGTTCTGCGGCAGCAACAGCAACCTTCGCTAGTCCCCCACGGGTCAGGTTTCTCTCATTATCCAGCTGTTCTTTGATAGCATTAATATTTTAAGGAGTGATTTGTTGGCACTTACCGCCCATTAATTACATTGTCCCTGCCATGGAGGAATTCTTTTCCGTGGGACTCCAGCAATAATTAATTCCCTCATTCAAAGCCCCTGTCTATTTGACTTATTTAGAGGGTATTTCACCCAAATTTAACTGGATGGCACTTACTAATGGAAAGTAACAAAACCTCCGATTTTCTCGATCCTCTATAGACCACCGTGCGCCACGGTTTTGCGCTGTGGTGCCCAGGTCCCGGTTCTAAGTGCCTTTAAAACCCCTGCGACAGGCAGCTCCGGGAGTTTGCACCGGGGGGAACAAAAGTGTTTGGTTTCTTGTCACAGAAGATCTCGTCAAACTTTACATTGACAAATTTTCAACTTTAAAAGCGATGCTCTGAGAATGCTCTTTGACGGCAGTAAAAGAATATTCACCTCTTTTTAGGTTTATAAACATCCAAACTTTCTGTCATTCCAGTACTATTTTAACAGTGAAGGAAGATTTAAAAGTTCTCATAGACCCTCCCCTCAAAGACTCTTGGGGGAGGATGCGAGATAGAAAATAAAGTCTACGGTAACTGGGGTATTATGAAGAGGCTTTAGAAATTCTATATTTTTTCTTATCTCAGTAACACAAATTTCATATTTTGGTGAAGAACGCAATCATAAGAGATCATTTCCCCAGCCTACACTCTCTTGTGGCCCTGCCTCCAGGAAATTCTGTAGGAAATGAGTTAAATGATATGATGTCTGGGATTTGCTTTAATAAACAGCAGCAAGAAGGAAAGAGAGAGAAAGAAAAACAGAGACAAAGGGAGACAGAAGAAAGAGAGGAAGAAAGAAAAGAGGGAGGGAGGAAGGGAGGAAAAAGACAAGATGGGGCGCAGTGGAGAGGAAATGGGATTGATGGACCCGAAACTGGCAGCACGTTGGTAAATGTCGCTGGCTGAATAGAACTTGTAAAATCGAAATGCAATTTTCTCTATTTTTATGCACGAATAAAAATTATACAGTAAAATATTTTTAAAAAAATGATAGAAATTGGTAGCAGCAGGAAACAAGCACTGGACCATATATACACTTATATATATATTTTTTTAATTTTTCACTTTTAGATACAGGATCTCACTCTGTCACCCAAGCTGGAGTGCAGTGGTGTGAAATCGGAGCTCACAGCAGCCTCAAACTCCTGGGCTCGGGTGATCCTCCCAGCCCAGCCTCTCAAAGCGCTGGGATTACAGGTGTGAGCCACCGTGCCCAGCCCTGGACCATATTTTTAAACTTTATCCAGCTCACTTCTCTCTTCGGTGTTCTTTGGAGCAGAGCGAATGATTTGAGAAAAACAAAAGCTGAGAAGTGAAGGCAAACAGAACCACAGGGACACAGCAGAAAGGGTCAGGAACTACAAGGTACTGAGGAAAGGCGGATGGGGGTGGGTCAGAGGAATGCAGAAAGAAACAGGAACAGAAAAGGACGATGCCCTTTGACTGTGGAAGTCCACTCGGCTCACTTGCATTGGACCAGAAACAAAACAGAAAACAAAAAAGTTTCTCAGCCCTTCCTCCCGTTCCTTCCTGGAGTGATCTGCTATCACTAACGTTCCTTTAATTACTTTGCTGGTGACTTAATGGACTGCTCCTCCTCGGATCCCTCTCCGTGAATCTTATTCCAGGCCCCTGTCAATCTGAGTGATTCCAAGGGGCTTTTTCTCCAATTTGCCGTGGCTTATATTCACCCCTAGAGAGCAGTAAGGGGCCCAGAAGGTGCTCTCAGGCCAGGCCCTGCTCCTGCCTGGTGCTCCTGGTGGCCTCGGTCCCTTCATTTACCAAAAGAGGGGGCTAGACTAGGGGCCCCAGAGCAGGCTGCTCAAAAGGTGATGAAATACGTGGGCGCCTTGTCGAAACGTAGCCTACTATGATCCACAGGGTCTGCGGGGGCCTGAGATTCTGCGTTTCTAATGAGCTCCCAGGTGATGCTCAGGCTGTAAGTTTGGGAACCACACTCTGAGCCCCTCTGGCCTTCCTCTGCCCTGTCCCCAGCATCAGAGGAGGGGGCGGTAGAGCCGAAGGGCCGTGCCCACCCAAGGCCCATGTCCTCCCTTTCCGTACCACGCTCTGTCTGGGCCTGGGTGGCAGGACTCCCACCTGAACAGCCCAGAAGTTACTTTACAGACGCCTCTTCCTGGTTGTGAGATGTTCTGGGGGGAGGTGTTTACAGATTTGCACGCGCCGGCTGGGAGGCCCGTGCAGCACAAGGTCACGCAGGGATGGCAAGGGGGGATGGGGCAGGGGGATCAGACTCGGGTGGGAGCTTTGCCTTTTCCTGCCCCGGCCTGGAAACGCTAGAAGGGGGCTGTGTCCTAGCACGTCATAGAGACTCTGTGAGTAATCAAAGAGCGAATAAATGAGCGATTGAATAAATGACAAAAACGGATGTATTTCCTTGGTAATTCCATAGCATCTAACCACACATTGCAGTTTTGTGTCCAGGTATCTGTCTTCCCGTGGGTCTGAACTCCTTTTTCGTCATTGCATCCTGGGACCTGGGGGAGTGGCTGCCACATAATAGGTGCTCAGTAAATGTCAAATAAATTACTGACTGCAGACGATGCATGACTAGCTGAGCACTCCTTGTGACCGAGTGAGTGTTTCACAGTCACGCAGAACTGCCGCAGGGGAGAGCAGGGCGAATTTCCGGGGCAAGGGGTGTGGAAGAGTCAGCTGCTGAAGGTTTAACTCCAACAGCTCACCAAGAACTGTCAGCACCGTAGGTCAACCCTGCCAGAGCTAGGCAGGCGCCAGCCCGTCCCCCACGGAAACCGTGGCAACCCTCGTCCAAGAGAACAGGGCTCCGATGCAGAGGAACCGGCCAGCGCAGGAGAGAGCCCTCTGGGTTCGAGTCAGGCCAGGCTGGGGTGGAGTATGCCTCTTACTGGTCACGTGACCTTGAGTAAGCTCATTTCAGCTTCCTGAACCTCAGCTTTTGTGTCTCAGAATGACAGGGATGGGAGGGAATAATCCTTGCCTCCAAGGATTGTTGTAAGGATTGAAAATAAAACACACGGCAAGGATTCCGAATAAAGCACGAAGTTAGCGCTTCACGACCAGTAGGTGTTAGTATCACTCACCACCAGCTGGTGGGACTCTACAGTTCAATAATCATTGCAAGTTTTCCGCTAACCAGAATGAGCCTATTTCCCGATTAATTCCAGTAGATTATTTACAATTCCCCATCATTCATTAAACGTGTCCATTTATAACCACTGGCACCTGAATGTCTATTATTTATTTTTCCAGTTGTCCTCCTGAGACGTGCCCAAAGCCAGAAGAGGAGGTCGAGGGTGGGTGTCAGACGGTCACAGTGGAGGCACAGGCTCTGCTGGACAGACCTTATTTCGGCTGCATTTCTCCAAGGTGTAGCCCCAAGCACAGGTGGGCATTTAATAAGTATCCGATTAGCCTGTGAGTCCATATTATGTCAGTAAAGATGTAATTTATTAACGTGGGCTCCTGGCATCCTTCCAGCGCATGTATAGTGGAATGACATTTTTCATGCAGAAATATAAATTAAATTAATTGGCACCCACATTTAATTGAAACTTCCTTGACAGTAGATGGATTCTCCCCCAGCACCACCCCGTTCTAGCACGGGGCATTTCCTCCCGAGTGCTTGCAGACCGAAGAGAGGCCAACTCCAGTTCCTGGGGCTCCCCGGGGAGCCGGCTTTCAGCAGGGTTAGAGCAGCAGGAAAAGTGAACTGACCCTGGAAAAATGGTAAGTTGCTGCTCATGTGGTTTTCTTTTTTTTCTGGTAGGGAAAGCTTTTTTAGAGGAGAAGAATACACAGAAGGTGCCTGTCTTGTGTCTGTCTTCTTACTTCCCTTCTCGCCTTTGCCAGCCGTAACAGAATGTTCCGAGAGTTTTCAAGTCACCTTTAAAGTCTGTAAATCACACGGAATTCTTTTGAAAGCTGCTATGTAATTGCTGTCAAATGCACCTTTTATTTTAATTTTTCTCCTTCTGAAACAGTCTGTGTTCGGTTAGCTCGGTTGGTCACGCAAAGGGCCAACGAGACAAAGGTCCTGATTGCCGCTCCTGGTTCTGGGGACCGCAGAAGGCACACTTGACCTTGGCTTGCAGACGCCTGCTGTGGGTTAGTCAAGGGCATCGGCCCAAAAAGTCGGATGAAATCGACACAATCAAATACGCAGGGTGGAAAACAAAGTCAGTGTTATATACCCCTGCAGCAAATGGGTGAGTAGTGTTAATTCTGCAAAGACAACAGCACTTGGCACCTAACGTGCCCTTCATCCTAAGCTCAGACCTGTGCTTTGGGGATTCTTCTTCTTTTTTTAATTTTATTTATTTATATATTTTTTATTTCCGAATATTACAGGGGTACAAATGTTTACATTACGTATATTGCCTTTGCCCTGCCCAAGTCCGAGCTATAAGCGTGTCCATCCCCCAGACGGTGCGCACGGCACCCATTAGGTGTGAATACACGCCCCCCCCTCACTGGGGATTCTTTCTGTTTTATATGCTCCACCTCCTGACTTTGTGGAACCGTCACTCTGTAATCACCCCCCGGCTTTGTGCTTCTTCGATGTACCTTTCATAATCGAGGACAGCAAGAAAACTTGTCCTTAGCATCCTTTTTGGCTTCTTTACCTGAATTGGCTTAAAATAGCAACCACAGTTGTGGCCGTCCGCAAGGCTATCACGGTCCAGCTCGCCGAAAACAGGGATGCAGTAACTCTTCAGTTTATATGCCACACCCTTCCCCTTGTATTCCTAAAAAGGTGTAAAATTCAGGTGACTTTATCGATAAGAGAATGATTGATACCCCCCCCACGGGGCCTATGTTTTTACATCTACCTCCCTTTATTTTTCTCCTGGTCTGAGCAGAATTAATCTCCCCTTATCCTAACAATAGCACCCCACTTGCTCTCATTCCGTGGGGGCCGGGAGGGACTGCCAGCCTGGTGCTCACCCCTGGGCATGAGATTGCTCTGAAGCAATCAGAATTCCTGACCTCTCTGGACTTTGTGATTGGTTCAGGGTGAGCACGTAACTCAGAGTCCTTCCAGAGCTTTGTTATGTGGACAGTGAGGAGGAGGAGGGTTTCTCTTTCTTTTACATTATGAACTGTGGCAGTCAAGGCCTGAGTGCAGATAAGGCCAACTCAGAGGCAGGTGAAGAAGCAGAAGGGAGAGACCTAAAGGCGTGACCCAGCTGTGCTTGCAAGTAGCACCATCTTGGTCACCCTGTGATGAGAGACTATCCACTCACCTTTGGCTTCAGCCAGTCTGGGTTGGGTTTTGATCACATATAACCAAAAGCACCTTGACTATTATGATAAATATTATGGCAATAGCTTTAATAAATGACAGCTCCCTGCGGGTGGGGGACAGAACCATGTGAAACAGCATCTGGAACCATCTCAGGAAGGGACATTTGGTTCTTTATGCCTCCTCGCTGGTCCCCTGAGTTTTTTACTGGTTGAGCACTGACAGAGGCCAGATCGTGGAGGGTTCTGGATGAACGGCAAGAGGAGAAGGTGATCTGAGACCAGCCTGATGCAGCCTCCACCTTTGCAGGTCTGAACAGGATTCCCGCCAGAACGATACTCCCGCCAGAACGATATTCCCGCCAGAATGATATTCCCGCCAGAACGATATTCCCGCCAGAACGATACTCCCAGAACGATGTCTTGCAACAGGTCATTGCAATTAACATGTCTTGTGCTTTCGGCAAATCCGTAAGAAGAAAAGTGAGCCCATGAGTGACACAGAGGAAATGATTCAAATTCTGAGACTGAGATCTGATGCTTTAGCATCCAGGCCACAAAGGGATAAGACATGAGTCATTCAGAAAAGTTCGTGTTGTGATCCGTATATGAACTGTTTAATTTTAAAAAAGTGCATGATACCATTAGAAAATGTTCCAACCCTAATAGTTAAAATAGTCATTATTTTGCTATCTGGGACTTTCGGCTATCCAGAACAATCTATCCCCACCAGGTCTAGGGCTGCCTTATTTTACCGTAAATTTGCTTTCTGGGGGATTTGTCTCCGTCACTCAGAGTATAGGGTTTGCAGGAGTCATTTATGGCGGTGTGAGAGGTTATACACAACTAATTTCTATATAACACTATTTTTATTACCCAGAGAAAATTCTAGCTAAATAAGCCAATGTGTGAAATATAATTTCTCACCAGAATTACACCAGCCCTCAAACTCCGGGCCGTCGCTCATTTTCACATTACATAATTTAAGTTAATTGAATGGAAATATTCCAGCATTTTGATGGTATAGCGAGACCTCAGAGCTTTCATTATAAGAAAGAAAAATAAGTTATTCACACAAGAAGCACTCTTCTTAGGAGAGAACTTCATATAAAATGGCAATAATTAGTGAACATGGAAGGTTTTTTTTTTAAATTCAGTAAAGGTAACTTTGTGATCATTTTTCAAATTTGCATCCGGTCGAGTTGTTTCTAAAGGTTAACAAAATATATATTGCCCTAAATATAAAGGTCATAAAATGGTAGTTAATTTTACATTACGCTCTTTGGTGTGGAAGATCTTTCCAGATCATTTTTAAGTTCGGACTTTGTGTTAGGTGCTATGGTGGCCTTGTTTAATTATCACGTTGACTGAAGACTTAAGTGACTTGTCCCTGGCCAAGTAGCCAAACCTACTGACTCTGCACTCTGGAGTCTCATCAGCCTCATCTGAACCCCTCCCTGAGCTATCTGTCTGTCTGTCCACCGTGAGACGGCTGCGAATGAGGCCAACAGGGAAATACTCGATGAATCAATCAGCTGCTTTATTTATGTGATACGGAAATTGAAGTTGAAAGATTTTTCTGAATAGATGATCTTTTCTGTTTTTACTCAGTTGCCCCAACGCAGTTTAGGATTTCATATATTGGCCGGGCGCGGTGACTCACGCCTGTAATCCTAGCTCTCTGGGAGGCCGAGGCGGGAGGATTGTTTGAGCTCAGGAGTTCGAGACCAGCCTGAGCACGAGCAAGACCCCGTCTCTACCAAAAATAGAAAGAAATTATCTGGACAGCTAAAAATATAGAAAAAATTAGCCGGGCATGGTGGTGCATGCCT
>CAUYSK010010356.1:0-19838 GCA_963575035.1 Avahi laniger | reverse complement strand
AAAAAAAAAAAAAAAATTATTTGGTGAAGCTTGCTATGGTAACACAATGTAATTAAATACATGAATACTATAGGCAAATCAGGGTCACTGGGAATGAAAACCTCTGGGAGTTGAAGAAGGGAGATCTAGAAACAAAGAAGCAAGAGTTAGAGAACTCATTCATTACAATCACCAAAAGTACACTAGTTTACTAAGAGTCTTCATTAGAAGGTTGATATTCTGAAAAGAAATGCAGTATAATACTGGTTCAGGGCAAGTGGCCTTTTAGGAAACTTCCTTAAAGCACATGGTTCACCAGGGCTGAATTATTCCAGTACACTAGTATCTTTGTTGGAATAAGGCTGGTACAAAATTGGCTTCTCAAGTTCACCATACTTTGAAACTGGTCTCAAGTAAAATTTACTACAGTGATGAATGGTTTCTTTATTCAGTAAAGACATTCTTCTTAACACATTAAAGTCTAATCCTTAACACCCCCACACCCTTCACATTTATATGTGAAATTTCTGGGAGATAAGACATTCATTTCTACAAGAAATGAACTTTAAGATGTAGAAGCAATCTAGCTAGAGAACTCTGTTTTCCTAATAGAGATGGGCCACCTGAGGTTTCTGTCAGCTTTCTGTGACCCATTTTATGGATGATCAGTAGGAACTAAGCTTTTTCCTCCTTCATTCTAGATCTTCCCGACAATCTCTTTCCCATTCATTTTCAGAACTCCCTTTTAGAAAAATGGCAATAAATAAATTTGTTGTTGGTGGTGTTGGGTGGGAGGTTGCTAATTCAAATTTACCTTTTATTGCAAAAGCAGGGTTACTATTGTAAAGCAAAATAAACCAACCTAAAAGTTCTAAAAGGTTTTGACAAATACTAGAAATCAAGTCAAAATACACATACCTTTCTTCTGATGTAGAATTAACATATTCTCTGACACAGAGAAGGGCAGCATCTCGACACATCTCTTTTAGGTCACTTCCTGAAAACCCATCAGTTTCCTGGGCAACTTCTAGCAGGTCTACATGCCTATCCACCTTAAACAAATATGACACATGCTTAAAAAACAAATACAAAATATACTCCAAAGGATACTACTGAACATCCATCCTGAGTTAAAGAAAGTTATGCACATTATAACATGGGAGGAGAAACATTCAAGTATTTTCAGTTTCTAGAAGACTTTTTTAGCCATAAAAGCTTAGAAATCTGAAATTTAATTTTCATTATTTGTTATTATGAGCAAGATGGAAGTAAGTCTTACTAGATACACTGTGGAACGATGGGGAAGTACAGACATTCAAACACTCTTGGATACATTTTGGTACCTCTCACTTTTCTATAATATGTTCAACATATAGTACTTAGCAAAGAGCCTACATTATTAAATTCAGAGTCCATCACAAAAAAAGTCCTCTACTTTACTTCATTTAACTATAATGCTTTGGTATTCTACCACCTCAACATGAGTTCAACATCTATAGCTTTGCTCCCCAACCTAAGCTTATAGTCCAGCCAACTGACTGTCCTAGCCACACAACAGACTTGGGATAACATAATCATTATACTGAACTTATGTGTAGATTAAAAAGAGAAAATGAGCAAGAAAAAATTTTATTCATGACTACCAGATATTAAATGATTCTTATGTCTCAATTACTGTGTATGCTAAGTATCTCATATGTATTATTTTCATTTAATCCTGTCAGGTAAGCATTATCATTTTCATCTTCTGTTAAGAATCATGAGACCTAGAGAGGTCAAGAAGGTCAGGTCAGAGGCAGGATTTGACACAATATACAATAGTAGAGCTCCAGCTGTTGTTTCCCCCCATATAGCTAACCACTTTATAAAAAAATTTACTTTCCCTCACTGATTTGAAATGCTACCTTTATTAATTGCTAAATTCTCATTTGTGTTTGTGTAAGACCCAGTATTAAAATAAGAACAGCAACTCTACACAAGGACAAGAAACAACATGGAATCTATTGCCAGATCTCTCATGACAGTGCTCTCATTCCTAAATTTGAGGGTTAAATCAAGAGAAATCATATATTCTTGATAAGAAAGAACACAGAAGGT
The DNA here is from genome assembly GCA_963575035.1 of Avahi laniger. Taxonomy (NCBI): domain Eukaryota; kingdom Metazoa; phylum Chordata; class Mammalia; order Primates; family Indriidae; genus Avahi; species Avahi laniger. Next base: position 17,762 of record CAUYSK010010356.1, on the reverse strand, counting down.
AGGAGTGGTACAAACAGCAATGATAAGCAAAGAAAATGGTAAACATATAGATACATCTAAACAAGCTTTACTATATAAACAATAATAATCATCATTTAATTTGGGGCGTAGGAACAAAGTGGCACTAAAATGCTAGATGGTAAGAACATGTAAGACAGAGAAGACATCTACATTAAAGTAGTCTAAGGTCTTACAACAATGCATTGGAAAGAGGATACTGATACTATTAATCTACACTTTATGTATATATGTCAAAAAATATTAAGGGCAACACTAAAGGATAAAAAGAATGTGTAACTTCCAAACCAGTAGAGGAAGGGAGGAAAAGGGAATAAAGAATACCAGAGCAATACTAATGAACATAGGACTTGGGGGGATGAGGAGGAGGGAGCAAAGAAAAAGCATACTATATGGAAAGTATTAAAATAATAAAGGACACATTCAAATTTATCAGTAATCACCACAAATGCAAACTGACTAAACTAGGCTGGCGAAAAACAAGATTAGATTATGCAAGAAAACTGAACATAGCTATATGAGGTTTGTAATAGTCACACCTGTGTTGAAGGGGAAACAAACAGGCTTTGTGTTACATTTGAAAGAAAGGGAAAAAAATAAGAAAAGTTGAAAGTAAAAGACTGAAAAAAGATATACAAGATAAATATTAACTAAAAGAAAGCTAACGCAGTTCTAGTTAGATCAGATTTTTTTCTCAAAATACATAATTGGGAATAGAAATCATGATAAATAATAATTCATCAGAAAAATACATTTTTGTACCTGTATATACACACATAACATGGCCTCAAAATACATACAGCAAAAATTAATATAATTACATAGAGAAATGGACAAATCCAAAAAATACTACGGAATTTTTAAAATGTCTCATATACTGATACAACAAACAGTAAGGTCTTATGGTCAGTGACAGCGCCTGTGATCTAATATACATACATAAAACTTGACAAATTCATTACACAAATTTGGTATATAATTTAGATATTAGTTCTTTGTTGGTCATACAGTTACAAATGTTCTCCCTGTGGCTTGTGTTTTCACTGTGTTCATGTTATTTTGTAAAACAGAAGCTTTAAGTGTGATTATAGTCAGACTTGTCAATTCTCTTTCCTTTGTAGTTTTAACTTTTTTGTGTCTGAGGAACTCTTCTTACATGTGTACATAAGCAGACAGACATATATAAGAATCTAATTTCTCTACTGTTCGTACAAGTGAAAGACTAGAAATATCCTATACTTACACGTGTTAGGTTATCTGTCCACATATATTTGTGAACTGATACATTATCCACTTCTGGACAGCAGGTTACCAATGATGGTGATAGGTGTGTGTGGGTGTGTGGAGAGAGGTTGCTTGGTTTGATCTGTAAGGCTGTATTTAATTGAAAAAAAAAAGATATGAAGCAAATATGGTAATATGTTGAAATTGCTTGTTAAATCTGAGTGGGAGATATAAGGCTGTTTTTATGTTTGAAATTTATAAATGTTATAAATTTAAAAAACTACTTTAAAAGATCTTCCTTCCAAATTACACTCTGATCTGTTAAAACTTAAACCACCAACACCTCCACCCTATCTTTTGCCCACTCCATCATTGGGCCATGCTATTTCTAACCATTCACAATCTTGTGTATGACAAAGTGATAAAGTTACAAAGATGAATGAGTTAAGTATAAGAAAATCATGAAAAGGTGAAGATTCTAGTCACTGGGGAAGGAAGATTAATGAACAGAGGTAGCATAACCCTAATGGTTAAGAGAAAGGCTCTATAACTTCTTTGTGTGGTCCTGGGCAAGTTGTTATATAACTTCTCTGAGTTTTAGTTTCCTCAGTTGCAAAACAGGTCTAATATGTACTCCTTAGAAAACTGAATATTAAATAAAACAATGCCTGGGATATAGAAAGCAAGCACCCTAAAAGTAGCCGTTTTTATTGTCAGTTGATTAATAGGTGTTAGATAAACCATTAAAAAGAGAGAATTCTTTTCTTTGGGCAACTCAGGCAATATTGGAATAAATTAACAGACATCTAAAATAGCTTGAAAGAATAGCATTTATTTATATGGAGCTGTTTATTATTATATCTACCATTAACAGTACACCTGCAAATATGCATAGTACTCTAAGCATCTGACATATATAATTTTATTTAAGTTCTATTATGATTCTATTAGATTTTTGGCATACAATTTCCAAGTGAGAAATGAGGTACAGAGATGCTAAACAGTATTTGCACAGTCACACAGCAGTGAATGGGCAAGCCAGAATGCAGGAGATCCTCAGGTCTGTCTCCAAAGGCCATGCTTGTTAACTATATCTGGCTGTATTATAAAAAATGTATAAATTCAGGTAAGCTTGTATAAGGGAAAAAAGTTACCTCCTTAAAGTCAGACATAATACTTTTATAGAGTATACATTTTATTGGTGCTAATTCTTTTTATACTTAAAACTTTTAGTTATAAACACTATGCTATCTTTATAATTGAGTCATGTTAAGGAGTACCTATCAATAAAGAATTATAAAAGAGTGAAACACAGTATCATTTTAAAAGCTTCAATCTTTTCAACAGAGAAGAAAAGCTCATAGAAGTCTGGTAGTTCATTTGTATCAAAAAACCCCTTATTCTGCTCAGCAATGTATAAGCATGATGATATTTACTTTATTAAATAAATGATTTGAGGCACCTTTTAACAAAATTAAATGAATTTCTTTCAGATTTTAATGAGGTAGCAATGTGTTTTCAGCTAGTGGGAAAAGAGACATCCCTATGTCGGCAATTATCCAGAAAGGATTCATATTTTGCATCATAAAACTGATTAGAGACTAATCCTTTGTGCTTTCATGAATATGAAACAGAATGCTAAATTTCCCTGTACCCGCGACAAATGTAATTCTAAGAGAATTTCCAAAGACACTACTGTTTAAAACAGCAGAATACTGAAATCAAAGTTTAAATTAGACATGAGTAATTTAAGTTCAAGTGTGAAAACTGAATAGCCTGTGTAAAGTATGGCTATCTTATGAGACAAAGAGCTTAAATTTCATCATTTCTACTCATATGCCATCAGCTTCATGTAAATCATCTGCATCATCTATATCTATACTAGACCACATATACGTGTTCAAAAATGTTACAAACTTCCAGTTATGCAACATTATCCTTCATGAAAATTTTTTAAATTAAAGAATTGTAATGGTTAACTTGATGTCTACAAACTGTCAGTAACTACCTCCAAATATCTGTTAAATTTCTAGCCACACCATAGCTATCCTAATTCAAAAGACCTTAATTATCCCCTTTGTTTTCTTCTCTAAACTTTTCATTTATGGCTATCCTTGTTAACGGTTTACCAATTAACTGTTTTACCTAAACAGTACTACAATTATACAATTTTTTTTTGAAATCAGTTATTAAGTATTCAATTAAAAGAATGTAATTTGTTGATTTCTCATCTTGGACCAGAGTTCCTTACTTATTAATAGAATACATGGAAGATTTTAGTAATTTCCCTAAAATTATACAAAATATTTAATGTACATATCAGTCTTCTTAAGAAAGACTACAAAGCTGTTATCTCATTCTTAAAGGGCTCTATAATGCTCCCCCCCCCGCCAAATAGTTAATAACCGCTGGTATAATCTTTGCAATTTACTACATTCTTTAAACTTTTGCATATAGTATATTTTTTTTGATATATTTTAAAGAAATAAATCATTAGAACACTATTGAAAGATATAAAGGAAGACTTAAACAGCCAGAATGACATGCTTTTGGGCAGAAAGATTCAACATCAAAAAGAACCTAATTCTCTTGAATGATGCTCCACCAAAAATATTAAGGTTTGTTTTTTCTTATATAAGACAAATTGATTCTAAAATTCATGCAGAAAAAAGAGTAAAAATAATCTTGGGGCTGGGAGACAACAAGGGATGTCTAGCCCTATAAGATATTAAAATTTACGAAGCCTCAATATTAAAACAGTTTTAGTGCATAAAGACACAAAATATCAATGATCTGAATTCAAAGTTCAGGAACACAGCCAATACATATGAGAATTTGATAAAATTGGCATTTGTAATAAGGAAAAGATGGCCTATTCAATAAATGGTATTGAGACAACTGAGTATCCATCTAGAAAAAAAAAAGCAAATTGAATTCATATCACATATCATTTATAAGGATAAATTTCAAATATATCAAAGATTTAAGCATAACACTTAAAAGCCACCCAGATATTATGTATCCCTGTCTCCCTTTTCCACCATCCTTAATTTGAATCTCATTCAGTCTCTTGATCCAACTACCAATTTTAGAGAACAACCACTCCTTGTGCAATCAGCAAAATTCAGACTGTAGAAAAAATCTGGACAAACCCAAACTAGTTTCTTAATAATAAATAATTTGAAAAGGGGAAAAAAAGGAAGAGAAGTGAAGGAAGAATAATCTATAAATAAAAGAAGATTTTAAAACTATCAAATAATTGGAAATTATCAATTTTATATGGATCCAGAGTCAAATACATGGTTAAAAAAAAGACATTTAAGGGATAATCAGAAATTTGTTCACAGACTAGATAATGAAAATAAGAAATTACTGTCAATTTTTTCTTAGGTATTATATAGTAATGAGGTTAGGTTAGAAAAAAAAGGAAGAGAATCCTTTTCTTTTAGAGATACAACTAAAATATTTACGAATGAGACAGATGGAAAAAACATGGTAAAGTGTGGATGGGGAACAGATGGAGCAGAATTAGCCGTAGGATTGATGGTGGTTTCAAGGAAGGAAGGAAACCATAAAAACACAAATATCCCTCAGGATGGGAATCTATTTGGTTTCTTAGTTTAGGAGTAAGCTCAAATAGGGAGTTCAGATATCAAGTTTGAGATAGAGAGGAATACTATGTTATTTAAATATATTCAGTTACAGAGTTTTGGAAAAGTAAGCAGCAAGAGCTTGGAAAAACAGAAAATTCTTTTATAAACTTGAGAGTGGAAAAAGTCTTTTTAATTTATGTTCAAAACTCAGAAGCTGTAGAAGAGGTGAGAAAACCCCAAGAAAATCAAAACACAAACTGGGAAAAAATATTTTCAAACCACACAAAGGGCAAATCTCTATAATAATTACATAAAGAATATGAACACAGAATTCATAGAAAAAATTTCAAATGGCTCTTAAACATATAACACTCATTACACCCCTAAAGAAGGCAAATTAAAACTTCAATAAGATAACCGTTTTCTACCTATCATCTTAGTACAAAGTTTCATAATATTCTGTTGGCATGAGCCTAGGGAAAGCAGCTCTCTAATATTGTTGGTATGCAAGTAAAATCAGCATGTACAATTTGGCAATAGCTACTGAAATTATAAATACTTTACCATTTGATCTAGCAATTCCTCTTTTGGAAAATTCACTTTAATAATATTCCTGTACAAGTGTGAAATGACAAGGCTATTTAATATATCATTTTTATAACCATGAAAGACCAGAATCAATCTGAATGCCCTTCAAATGGCATTGATTAAATAAATTACGGTACAGTGAAAGACCAGAATCAATCTGAATGCCCCTCAAATGGCATTCATTAAATAAATTACAATAAATCCATATAATTGAATCCTGTGCAGTGCAAAAAAAAAACAAAACCCCATAAAAATAGAATAAGGAAACTACATACTAACATAGAAAGATCTCAAACATAAGTGAACGAGCAAAGTGTAGAACAGTGTGCATGACTTATTAATATGGTTTATGTAAAAAATAACAGTATATTCTAATTTGTTTGTATAGGCATAATGCCAATCTGAAAGGATACAGGAAAAATATAGGGGAGGGAGGAAGAATTTTCTCTGTATACCATTCAATAAATTATTTTATATTATAAATTAATATTATATGTTGTAATTAAAATAAAAATTATTTTAATTTTTGAATCATGTCATTATATTACTGTTTAAAAAAACCTTAAACACAAAGCTACTGAAGATTTTCATTATCATCCCCTTCTTAAATCTAAATTTCAACTTCAGAATATTGCAATTAAGAAACAAAACTTCTGTACAAAAATAAATGCATCTTATATACAACCAGAAAATAGTCTGAAAAATAACAGAGTATTTTACTGCATAGATAAAAAAATACATGGCTCTTAAAAATTAAGGAAATTATCTTTAATTAGTTCAAATACATCATAGTTACTGAGTTACATAAGCAACCACAAGTTTTACACTAATTTAGGTCAATTGCAAAGATACATTTCCAGATTCCTTCTTCATTTTTCTCTAAAATGACTTTATGAACATAAACATCATATATATAGGATAGGGAAAAATTGTAAGTTTTTACTTACATTTTCATTTTTCAAGATGAGTTTCAGGATTGCTTCTCTTTGTTTTAAAGCCTAAAATCAGGATAATTTCCAGTTAGCATCTTTAAAAAAAAATAAAGATCAAACAGTTTCCCTAATATTTCTTCCCTCATAAACTACCTGACTACTATAGGAAATGGCAGAACTTCTGATGAGGTCAAAGCAAAGTCTAGACTTGAGACTCTAGAGTAATGATCTGTGGATGTCATACTGAATTGTATCTTCTTATCCTGTTTTTCCAGTGCCTAGCACAATGTTTCGGAAATTACATGCCCTTAATATTTACTGAGTGAGTAAATGAATATCTATGATTACAATGTCTTTCCTCTACATCTCTACAATCTTTGTTTTTTTCTTCATTTTAGGAAACTTAAAAAAACTACCACTGCCATAATTTTTTTTTTTTTTACCAATAATTAGAAGAAACGACAATGCCTTCTCAGTTCCTCTATTTCAACATAAAAATTCCATGTTTACTAATTTACATTAGTGAATTTTTATTTAGTGTTAATGATATATTTGTCTTCATTCATACTGGCAGGAAAGCCCCCCTCCCTGTTTCATTTGCCTACCAAATTCCTATCATCCTTCAAGGGCCAGGAGGATTCTGTAAATCCACTGATTACCCAGACAGAATTATTCATGTTCATCATCATCTTGGGCTCTCACACTTCTTTATGTATACCTTTGTAAAGCACATTTTACACTATTTATTTATTTATGTGTCGGCCTCCCCTACAACACCAGAGCCTAGCAGGTGTCTGACACATATTAATGCTCAATAAATATCAGTTATACTAAATAAATTTTATAGTCTCCTACATTAAGTTAAAAAAAATCTGTTCATTGATTTATCGTGTATATTTTCTAATAGAATAATTATAGTTAAGTATGTGCACATCCTCAGAGAAACTAGAGGTTGTAGATACAGCAAATAGATGATCAGAATAATTTTACAGAAGCCATGATCATCAATCTTTAGGAGACCATGTATACTGCCACAAACCGATGTGTTAAAGTTACAGAATATAAATGGGATAAATGATTTTTAGCCAAAGACAATAAATGGAATTATAACAAGTTCCTCTCAATGGTTAACACATGTAATATGCTGACTGCAGGGACCATATCTTCTACTATTAAAACCTGTTTTTTTCTTTCTTCTTCAATCCAAAGGCAGACAAAATACAAGATTTGAGGACTCTGTGCAAAAACTATAGGGTATCAGTAAGTTATAATCATCTATTTGAGGGTACTTCTTAAATAACAAAAAAGAATGCTAGAAAGAAGGTAGAACTGGTTCAATACCACCTACACATTTGTACTCTCAAGCTAAAGTGCAGTATCTTAGCTACTAGAATCATAAATCTTATTAGAGGGAAGCACTGATTATATTTGCCAATAATTAGTCAAGCAAATACCAGTTACTTTTCATACCAGGCCTTCAGAATAGGACAATTCTTTAATCCCGTTGCCTTCAATTTTATTCTATACTAAACCAAAACTATAATTTCGATTTCCTTATGTATCTTCCTCTATAGATAACTTGCTACATCCTAAAATAAATCACTAAAGTGGCTAAGCAAACTTGAGGTAATTATATACTTTGGAGAGAGGCAAATAACACTAATCTTAGGATAGAACTAAGAAAAAAAGCAAGGAGAGCAGAAAGGACAAAGAAGCAACTATGGGGTTTCCTACGCCTCATTCTTTCCCTTCCTGTCCTAAGTCCTATAAAACAAAATATACTCTTCTTAAAATCACAGATAAAGATCTATAAAAAAGTGAATATTTAACTCTTCATATTATCAATCGAAACCACATACGGGCTGGTTGATATGAAATCTTGTAGGCATTCTTCTCATTATAGCTGAGTCAAGGTCCTGAGGACGATTAGTAGCTCCCATTACTATGACCTAAATATATAAAGAAAACAGAAGGTATTAAAATTTACAAATAATACTCCTTTAAGGTTGTCATTTTTAGGGTGTACAAGATAAAGAAAATTAAGTGTTGTTTAAGCTAAATCCTTTATATGAAATCTGATTTTAATCCAGTACTACTCAAATATTTATAGACACAAATTAAAGTTAATCCTAAACAGATCAAATAATAGCAAAACTGGAAGGACTAATGCTTTTCATTGGACTTCTAATAACTAATATATGTATTGTTCACTTGCAAGTACCTTTACTGAAGAATTATAAAGATTTGTTTTAAAAAAATTATATTTTGCAAAATATGGCTGCCTATGAATACATGTTGAATGACTGAAAGCTGTCATGTTATAGCTTGGGTATATAGTTTAGGAGTATGGGGGGATACTTCAAGTGCTTTAACAATAATATTATGGAAGCCAGGTGCAGTGGCTCATGTCTGTAATCCCAGGTGACTTAGGAGGCTAAGGTAAAAAGACAGCTTGAGGCCAGGAGTTAGAGACCAGCCTGGGCAACGCAGCAAGAGCCCCTCTCTAAAAAAAACCTGAAAACAAAATTAGCTGGGTGTGGTGGCATGTGCCTGCAGTCCCAGCGACTCAGGAGGCTGAGGCGGAAGGGTTGCTTGAACCCAGGAGTTGGAAGTTTGCAGTGATGGCTATGATCCCACCACTGCACTCCAACCTGGGAGACAGAGCAAGATTCCTTCTCTAAAAAACAAAACAAAACAAAAATAATGTTATTATGGAGAGAATCATTTCCCCTCAAGTCTGAAAATTCTGGTAATTTTAACAGATATCATGTACTTTTTCTCTAGATTTCATATCATCTCATGACACCATCAGCACTGCAGATGATACCTTCTCGGTGCTAAATAAAACTTCAAGCAATCCAACTTCAAACAAAGGGCAACACAGTGAAAGCAAACATCAAAATGCTGGATAGAATTAAAAAAAAAATGCTGATGGATGGCCCTGCCAATTTCTGGGTCTATGCCACTTATTTATAAAGGATGTAGAGATTAAAAAATCAACTTTAAAAATCAAAATGAATAAAGACAGAAATATACAAAACAAGTTAATTTCTGAAGGATGTCAACATTAATATTACTGTTGATATTTTACTATAACCTAGTAACAGCCTACATCTGCTATCCAAAATGAAAACTGATTGTATTCTATGGAAAAATACTTCTGTAACATTATTTTTTTTCTGCCTAAGAGGTTTTACATTTTTGAAATAATCTAAAATTTAACTTCAGAGCATGATAAAATATCCACCAAATCTTATATGCTACTCCTACTCTTTACATTTAATGATATTCAGGAGGCTCAGAGACAGATTACTTGCAATTAACTGTGAAACTTTGCCACCTAGAGGAAGAAAATATAACACAAATAAAAATCTGAAAAATGTTAGGTCCACAACATAATGCAATTTTGTATTTGGGTTAAGTGGTCCTAAAATCAAAATATTAATGTTTGTACCTATTTTTCTTTGTAGGATTTCAACAACTTGATAAAATTAATAAAAAGAAAAGAATTCTACCAAATTTAAAGCAAATCTTAAAAGTGATCAAATAAATTAACTTCATAAGATAATAAATGAATATAAGTAAGAATATTTTGATAGAGATTCAAAGTGATATGGAAGCTTGTTGAAGACTAACTACATTCAGTTGTAAAGAATCACAAAAGGCACTGTGGTTATGGCAATATTTGAACAAAAAATGAAAAATGGGCTGCATTTGGATAAAAAATATAGGTAAACAAATAGCCTAAAATAAAACAAAATAATAAAAAAACCCAGCATGGAAGATGGAATGCTAGAAAATAGAGACAAGTAATCCAAATGAAGCTAGTACAATATGGTTTAATGAATATGTATAAAACGATAGATATTCCCAACAAAAAAGCAAGAGTCTTTGAAAACTCATAGTTTCACATAAAGAAGCAAATTTTGGCTTGGCGTGGTAGCATATGCTTGTAATCCCAGCATTTTGGGAGGCCAGGGTGGGAGGATCTCTTGAGGCCAGGAGTTTGAGACCAACTTGGGCAACAGAGCGAGACACCATCTCTACAAAAAATAACAAAAATTAGCTGGGCATAGTGGCCCATGCCTACAGTCTCAGCTACTTGGAATGCTGAGGCGGGAGGATCACTCGAGCCCAAGAGTTTGAAGCTGCAAGTGAGCTGTGATCAGGCCACTTTACTCCAGCCTGGGTGACAGAACAGTACCCCATCTCTTAAAAAGAAAAAAGCAGCAAATTTTAAACAGTGGTTTTAAGAGACAAAAACAAAGAATTTTTACACATAAATTAATTATATTTAGTACAAATGAGTTAAAATACAAAATGAGAAGCAATGGTAAGTAGCAAAGTCATCAATGCTAAGGTATTGTTAAAATTTTTTAAAGTCTTTAAAACAAAATATGAAGATAATTTTTTGTTTTATTTCACATTGAAAATAACCAGATCTAAATTTATGCTTCAAAAGCTTAACTGCATCAGTGAATACCCTAAAAACACTACCTTTTATATCTCAGGTCTCTCAAGGTGAAGAATGTCATCAGTTACTAAGGTTTCTAGAAATGGTGATGAGTTTCATTGGGTCATTATCTATTTTTATTTCCATTGTGACCATATCATACTTACAAGAAAGCTAGCTAGGGTACGGGGCTCCATCCATAATCTAGAAAAGACAATTCTAGAGAAGAGCTAACTGGTTCATATGAAAGTAGAATATGTCTGAAACTATTATTCAAAATTAATAATATCAATTTAACTCAATATCAAATACATCACTTAGCTTACAAGAAAGTATGGAATATTCAGAGGTCAAAAACTAAGTGAAACTTAGAACTCAAAGAGGAAAACTGAAAAATAATGCTGGCTTTCTCTTAGGTTGCATAACAAGGGAACTTAGGTGTGGTAGAAGAGACAAAGCCTACAAGACAGAAGACTGTCTTGTATAAAACTGGGATCCTAAAGAAAGGAATACATGACAAGACGTAAGAAAGTATAAGTTTCAGTAACTGATGAACTTGGTAAAATGAAAATAAGGTAAGTGAAATAAGAACTGAGAATAAAGACTATAAGAAATTATGGTAAGAGTCAAAACTAAGAGTCAAGAAAAGGAGAAAGAATACTTAAATATGTACACAATACCTACGGCCACTAGTCACTTCCTCTTCCTTGGCACAGAGGTTCTAAAAGTCCAAAGAGAGGCTGTGTCCTGGTTTTTTCTCTTCTACTGCCTCTGTTTCAAGTATTTAGGCAATCTATTAATGTTTTATTGAACATGAAGCCCTCAAATAGATGAAATTTATACAAATCATATCCTTTTGGATTCTTACAACTTAATGATAAGTGTAAATAATTATGAAAAAGACTTCTGTACAAAAGCATAAGTAGCCTGCCAAATTTCCTATTAAGAACAAAAACCAGTAAAAGTTGAGGGCAGATTTTATTCAAATACCTGGCAGCGGTGATCAGTATCCAGTCCATCCCACAGACTCATAAACTGAGCTTTCATCATGGCTGTAGCTTCATGGTCAGAACTCGAACGGTTTCGTAGAAAGGAGTCTAGAAGGAAAAGGTCCTTAACTTTAGAAATTAATAATGAATTATTTATTCTTTATATAATTTCAAAACATTTAATTAAAAGGTGACAACTTTATGAAAGATTACGAAGAAATGAGGTTAACTATGCCTTTTCAGACATTATTCTGATATAATAAACTCGGTAAATTATTAGGGAAATTAAAACACAATTCATAACTTTCATTTCTTTCCTAAAAATACACTCATGCCAACATATTTAAGAGAAATAAAGGATCTGGTACTGGGAGACTAAAAAAAGGTCAAGTAGAGTCTTAGAGGAAAGCCTGTGTGCTTTGCCTCCTCTAACTTTCCAGGTTATCTGAACCCTGTGTGTTCTTAATTATGGGGTCACATCCTTTTTCTTCATACACTTTCCTAGCAATAGACAAAAATGACATGGGGAAATGGCTAAAACACTATTAAGTGGGAAAATGTAGGACAGAAAACAGTTTAACACACACATGCTAGCATACACACACACACACACAAAATACATGAAAATACCCTTTAAGAAATAGAGTAAAATGCTAATAACTTTGGTTATATCTCAGGGATAGATTTAAGGACATTTTTAATTTTCTCTTTTAAATTATTTTCTATCTTCCAAATTATCTACAATGAACATGAAATGCTTTTTTAAAAGGAGAAAACATGTTTTTTCTAGAACATGAAAAGATTAAAAGGTGATAAATCTGAAGAATGAAAAAAAAGACAGTAAAAATAAATTGAGGACTTTCTAGTACAATTCCCATTTCAAATGTTTTGTCTTATATCCTTATAAATCATTGGCATTTCTGAGTTATTCCCACATTCCAGCACTGAAACTACAACTCAAAGTTTGTCAATTATACATGCAAGTGACACAAAAATGTTTTGTAATGTGACAGATCCAAGCTTCAAAAAACATTTTTTAAAAATGTAATTCTAGCAGGAAAAAACCCCAACACACATTACCATGACAGGACGGAGTCCTGCAATACCAAACATATATCCTACATTCTTGTAAATAGTTTCAATTTCATACAATCTGCCTCATTTGTTGGACCAGGAATCAAACTAAACCATCTATTCTGGATGTAGACAATCCAGTCATTTTTAAATTGCTCAATTTTTAAAGTTAAATTTTGTAAATTTGCTTATCTACTTAACCTTCCTAAATTATCTTTACTACCAAGAACTGGTTTTGGCAAGATGATTGCTTAAAATAATGTTAAAAAATGCTGGATAGATATAAATATCAGTAATTATATTAAATGTAAATATACTATAGTCTCCAAGTACATGACCAAGATATCAGCCTAGATTTAAAAACAAAAAAAAACCCAACACTATGCCGCTTACAAGAAACATACTTTTAATATAAGGGCTCAGAATGATAAAAGGATAGAAAAAGATATAGATTGAGTACCCCTTATTTTAGATGCTTGGGACCATAAGTGTTTCAGATTTTGTGTTTTTTTTTTTTTGAATTTTGGAATATTTGTATATGAGATTTCTTGGGAGTAGAACCCAAGTCTAAACATAAAATTCATTTATGTTTCAAGTACATTTTATACACATAACCTGAAAGTAATTTTATACAGCATTTTTAATAACTTTGTGCATGAAACAAAGTTTTGAGACTCAGTTTTGACTGCAACCCATCACATGAGGTCAGGTGTGAAAATTTTGCACTTGTGGTATCACGTCAGTGCTCATAAAGTTTCAACTTATGGAACATTTTGCATCTCAGATTTTCAGATTAGGGATGCTCAACCTGTGTATACAAACATTAACAAAAAAGTTGGATACAATATTTCACTTAAAACTTAATGTGTATCTGACAAATGGTACTACTAATAGAACTGGATATCCATATGTAAAAAAATGGATCTAGATAAAGACTCTATAACTTTCACAAAAATTAACTCAAAATGATTCAGAGAGATCTAAATGTAAAACCAAAAAAACCATAAAACTTCTAGAAGATAGGAGAAAATCTAGGTGACCTTGGGTTTGGTGATGAGTTTTTACATACAACACCAACAGTGCATGTTTAAAATTTTAAAGATATAAAAGGGATTGAAATTCTAATGAAAGAGCAAGCTACAGAAAAAAAAAAAGAGATGTTTTTAAAAGAACCAAATAGAACTTTTAAAGTTCAAATATTCTCAAGAGAATACAAACTCAATGGTTGAAAGATTAAACATAGTCAAAACAAGAATTGCTTTTTATAGCCTACTCAAAGATTGAGTGATTTGAGTTACACCATTATTTTATGTACCACAAAGAAATTTAAAATACTGCCAATTAGACAAAGATATTTAAAAAAGAAAAATTCTGCCAATTAAATTATAACCTACTATCCCAATTTCAGAGATGTTAAAATACAAAAAAAAAAAAAAAACCAGTATGACTTAGAATTGATGAAATATGGTTTAGAACTAGAAGACAGCACTGTGGAAATGGCTCAAAATTAGAGAAATACAGAATTTTTTTTTAAACGGGAGCATCACAACATTCAAAGATATGATGTAGTGGCTGAGAAATTTTCCAGAATTAACAAAAGTCAGGCATACTCAGGTTAAAAACCACAGCAAGGCTTATTAGTACAATAAATAAAAATAAATGCAGACCTAGAAAAACTGTGGCCAAATAGAACAACATAAAAATCTAATAGCAACTAGAGATAAAAGGTAGATTACTTAGAAATATTAGGCAGTAAGTAGAATTTTCAAAAGCAGTTAAGAAAGATTGGAAAACAAAAATTACACCTTCAAAATGCCAAGAGACAATGATTCTCTATCATTTAAGAGAGAAGGTAGAATTAATATGTTTTCACACAAAAGACAGAAAGAATCCCCTCTTTATAACCTTTGCTGAAAGAACTTCGAAAGACTTTACTAAGAAGAAAATTAAATTCAGAAAACACAGGATGTATGAAGCAACGGTGAGCAAAAAACTTGGCAAAGGTGGCTGTCTAAACAAGCAATAAATACCAATATAAAATAATAATATGGAAGGTATAAAATAAGAAAAAAAATGATGGACAACAATAATATATAACAAATGAGAGGAATTATTAGTATCTAAGAGTTCTAAGGTCCCTGTATTATTTGGGATGAGGGCAGTAATGATGATTACCTCTGACTTTTAAGACAGGTATGTATATTAAATGCTTCACTAAAAGAAAAAGAATGTATAACTTTTAAGCCTGTAGCAGGAAAAAAGGAATAAATAAAGCAAAAAAAGTCCATTGGACTGGTAAATAAAATAAAGCACAAAATAATATAGTAGAAATAAATCTGAATATTTCTGCTATCATAAGGCAAGCTAACGACACTTCCCAGTTAATGAGAGTCTTAATTTAAAAAAAATAAATAAAAAAAACCTAGCTGTATGATCACTTGTTCAAGATGCACATCAAAACCCCAAAATAACTGCAAGGAGTAAATTGATGAGAAAATATGCATAAGGAAAATAAGTTACCAAAACAAATCTGTATTATGTATCTATGTCTACCTTTCTCTCTATATATTTTTACATAGCCTATCATACTACATGTAATTATATATAATTCAAAGTTATATAATTAAAGCTACATATATATAAAGCTACAATAATACAGTAAAGCTATATATATTTATATATATAATTTATTGTATCAGAAATAGAAAATATTGATCCATAAAACATATAAAGAATCCACTAATAAAGAATGAAATTAGATTCCTACTTCATACTATATAGAAAGATAATTTTTTAAAAAGAGAATACTTACAGGGATAGTTAAAGTTATTTCTAAACCAGATACAAAAAGTTAAAAAATCATAAAGGAAAACTACTGATAAAGGTAACTAAATTCAAATTTACATCACTGTAAAAAAAACTATCATAAATAAAGATGAGCAGTCTAGAAAATATTTGCAATCATAATAAACATCAACAAAGAACTATCAAGAAAAATGCAAATAACTCCGAAGAAAAACTGGCAATTTACAAGCAAGAAAACCCAAATGACTAATCAACATGTTAAAAGATGCCCAAATTTACTAGTAAGCAGGGAAACATAAATTAAAACGACGAGATAATTCACACTCTTTAAATTGGCAAAAATTAGTGATAATGTTTGAAAAAGTAAATCTCATAGAGCATGTAGAGAAATTGAAACTATATACTTATGGGAGTAAAAATAGGTATAACCACTTTGAAGAACTGGTAATCCTAATGAAGCTGAAGATGGACATACCATAAAACCTAATGGTTCAACTTCTAGGTATCTATCCTGGGCAAACATATATACATGAGAAAATATGTACATAAATGTCCACTGCACATTGCTTTTAACAAGAAAAAGACAGGAAAACCTATCAGGTTGGGGAATATATAGACTATATAGACTATGGTTTATTCTACAATGAAGAAATTATACAAAGCATCTTAGGATGCTGGTTATGTTTTTGTTTTATTAATGTGGCTTAATAAATGATAAAAACTAACTCTGGTTTATGTAAATACCACCTTTAAAAATGGCTTTAAAAAATACTCACATATAAAACACAGCATACCTATTTCATCTATAAAGATGATGGAAGGCTGCAGCTTTATGGCAAGAGAGAAAACAGCAGCAGCCAATTTCTGAGATTCTCCATACCACTTATCGGTCAGTGTTGAAGGCTGAAGGTTAATAAATCGACAGCCTGCTTCTTTGGCTGTAGCCTTGGCAATCAGTGTTTTACCACACCCTGGAGGCCCGTAGAGAAGAACACCTGGAAATTAATGTTATTTTATTATTATCTTTAGGAAAATGAGATATTTGCTTTAGTTTATGTAATAACTGACATAATATTAATTCTGCCCCCACAAAAATCATTTGAATATTCGATTCTGCTTTTATTAATTATGTTTATAGTAGATAAGGCAATAGAAAGGAAGGTACCAATGTTCTAAGTTCAATGTCAGTGAGAACATGTATTTGGGGATTACAGTTCCTCCCTTCATGAAAAGGTCTGGTTCAGGGTTCTAAAGACTATTATCTTGACATCCAAAATCACATCATTCTATCAATGGTTGGCCAATTAAATTATCTAACACCCTCCACTTTCACAAGCGTAAGAGCACTATAGTACTTTGATATTAGAAGGTAAACAACTTCAAAACAGACTCTGGCAAACATTGTTTTGCTGTTATTCAGACTTCAGTTTTAGCCAAAAGGACATGTTCCTTTTTCCAAACAGAAAATGATCTTTTCTTAAAAAAAACACATTATCAGTCACCCTTGTTTCAGTTTCCAAAGGATAGAACTGCATTATTAACCTATAGCGTCCACTGACAGTAGTCTGCTGCTAAATACAATTTAAGGTAATTAATTTAATATACGAAGAATCTAAAAAGGTTGGGGTCTTGAACATTTTGGGAATCATCACCAACAGTTTCTCAACTAAAATGAGGTAGTATTTTCCAAATTTAATGATACTAAATATATAATAATAATAATAAACTATTAATACGAAAATTATGAATGTCTATAAATAAATCATCTACAGAAAGGCCTGATAAGAATTTGTACAGACCTTTCAAAATATTTGCTTAATTCAAAGCTCACCATTTCTCATGAAACAGCATTTAAAGAATGTCTATTTACAGATGGTATGCTAGGGTAAACTGGAGATGTCCAAAATTTTCATAATATTATATAAAACAAATTAAATTCAAAATATCAAGGCCGGGCGCGGTGGCTCACGCCTGTAATCCTAGCACTCTGGGAGGCCGAGGTGGGCGGATCGTTCTGAGCTCAGGAGTTCGAGACCAGCCTGAGCAAGAGCGAGACCCCATCTCTACCAAAAATAGAAAGAAATTA